>JBCAUA010045315.1:0-25838 GCA_038406235.1 Peronia verruculata
AAAAGTGAAAGCACTTTCGATTTTTGAAAGAAAAAAATCAGGACCTTACCCCCCCCCCCCCCCCCCCTCATCACATTCAAAGCCAGATTTCTCGGTTCTGGCCCAGTGACATACGTCTCATTTCGACTGGCCATGAGACAAATTCACTTTCTCAAAGATTATCCACTTTCCTAAGAGAATACACCTCTCTTTCCCCTCCTCACTCTCTAAAAAAAACCCATTTTAATTCTCACTTCTACAAAGAAAATAATATGACGTAGATATTTTTCTGAGAAGCTTTGTACTTTAGCTCTGGGCCATACAAACAAAACAACAAAAACAAATAATAATAATAAATCAACAGGACAAAAGGAGACAGGATGGCACATGGCTTCCAAATGGTCTGGTGTTAAAAAGGGCGCAAGGCTGGTGATAGGATTTGACATGCCAGTAGCCTCCATAAAGCCTATCTAAAGAGGTTTTGCAAGACAAGATTTGCTGTACTTTGGTCGAGAGATTTGGTTGGAAGCCTATTGTTCCTGTCCATTTTGTTCTTTACCTGTAGTGAGCTCCACATTGCGCTCACCACCAAAGAAGTCTGTGAGCAAAGTCTGTGACACGTCTCTCCGGAACAGATCTGTGCGTGTGCTGACTGTGCTGATACACTGAGACTTCGGGCACACCCTGAACTGCACGACAAATCAAGCATAATGTGTCAATTATCAATATGTTAACGTGGGTATTTACAGATAAACACACTGTCAAACAGGAATTCATCTTTTAATCACCAATTTTATAAATACAATATGAACAAGAAAAGCTTGAGAGAAATGATCAATACATCTTGAACGTAATGTTTTCTTGAGCCGTCATTGCTGCTATGCTGGACACAACAGGTGTAAGATAATAAACATCATAAAGTAATGAAAAATTTAGTTTTGTTTTTGTCTTATTCTCTGAAATATGTATACCACAAAGTTTTGAAACATTCACCATATAATGAAAATGTTTTTTTCTCAAAAAGTGAGGCATGTTAGCTCAGTGATTTGTACTGCAGCCTTTGGAAGCAGAGGTCGGTGGTTTGAATCGCAGTGGTTGCATGTTGTATCCTTAGGAAAGATACTTCACACACAATTTTCCTCAGCCTACCCATCTGTTAAACGGGTACCTGATTTATATTGGGGAAAGTACAGTGGCACTGCACTATGGCGATGCGGTCTGAAATGGCCAAGGCAATTTCCCATCTTGGGGGTCAAGGGATGGTATTTTTACTTTACTGTACTTTTACTAATATAATCTCTGAACTTAAAATCTGATATTTCTATTAGTTTCAGTTATAGAGTAAAAACTCAACAGGATTTGAACATTCTGTCTGACACATTATATCTGAGACCATGAAAAGGAAACCAGTGATATAGATTTACTTACAAACTGGGCCATGGTTTTCTTGGACCCAGGTTTGACAGTCTCCAGAAACTCCAAGGCGTAATAAGTGTAGCGATCAATGACATAGACACCTAGGGCTGGGTCCACATGGTGCTGGAATGGTTAAAATATAGTGATTGATTGGTTACGACAGAATTGTAACTATAGAATTGTAGCTAAGAACTCTAACTATAAAATTGTCACTAAGAAACGCAGACTGAGATATTTCTTGGTCAAGCAGATACACAAAAACCAAATCTAATGATGACAGCTGTCCAGGGTAATGATAAAGCCAGAAGGAAAACAGGCAGGCCATCTGCATCTGATACTACAAACATGACTGAGGTCAACAATCCAGGAGGACGTAGAATGCAGCAGAGAGAGAGAAAGAAAGACGGTAGGTAGAGTAAATCCAAATGGACTACAGGAGGTCGTACAACTTAACAGAGATAGAGAAAGCATTGCTTTGATAGCGTAAGTCACAGAGGGTTAGAGGAGGACGTAGAACAGTGATAGAGAAAGCTCTTGATATCGACAATAGTGATGGAGATAGCTAAGGGGAAAGAAGAAAACTAAAAAAAAACAACAAACAAACAAATATCCCTACTGACATACAAACTTTGTGTTTATGTTGAAACTATTACAGTGGCACCACAAAGAGTCTGGAATTCTATTTCATCTTGTCTGGGGCAAAGTTCTGGCAAGGATTAAGAGATGCCTCAAGAAGAGTTGATGGTTTTATGCTACGACTTAAAGGCAGTTCACTCAAAGTAAATTCTGACTTGGCGGTCAATTTTTTTTTCATATCTCTATAGTGGTTCATGCCAGCCTTGCTTAACCCTGGAAGTGTCAAGGGGCCGATGTGGTCAAGAACTGACCCTTCATTCTACACAGTAAACATTCCCCTTTATACAGCACACTGTGTAATATCATAGTACCATCTAATATCACTTTAATTATAAATTATCATCCTCTAAACATAAGTACAATTGTCACGAACACTTGGACAACGTTTATTTGACATTTCTAGGGTAAATGTCAATAAATTTTTTTTTTGTCCTGACAGACTGACTTTAATAAGAATCCAACATATAAAACAAGAAACTAGCTTGACATTATACAAACATGACACGGCATTTGACCTACAGAAAGAGAATCCTCTCCCACTCGGCTGCTGGCCACAGCTAACAGGTTAGGAGAGTAAAACTTCTGGAACATTGACTCGGCCTGACAAGTGTCAATCATGAAGAACAGCTCGTGATATCTGAAATAAAAATCACAATCAGCCATATTTACTATCATCTGGTCATTGGAGGAAAAAAAATCATTTTTCTTCCTGAGCAACAAAAAAGCTGGAAAAATTTCCAAGGTGAGAACAAATTCTTTAGGATCACATCATGAATTTTTCAAGCTTTTCTATAGAGCTAATTTCCGATATAAAGAACAAAAATATCATTGTTTCATTTTCTTTTTGCAAAAACCAATGTACCTCGCAAAGGGAAGTAATTTGACTGACTGAAAAAAAAAAGATGGCTTATTTATATTGCTGATGTTTGTTTGTTTTTCCATCTGGGACATTGGATTACCCTTCCATGTCTCTTCTCATGGCTGAAATGCTAGAAGGAATGCAATTGCCAAGTTTGTACACAGACCCCCCATTCTCACGATTAAGCTCCATAACAG
Source organism: Peronia verruculata (assembly GCA_038406235.1). Classification (NCBI taxonomy): domain Eukaryota; kingdom Metazoa; phylum Mollusca; class Gastropoda; order Systellommatophora; family Onchidiidae; genus Peronia; species Peronia verruculata. The sequence goes on from JBCAUA010045315.1 coordinate 3,088, forward strand.
GATTTAGATTGTTTTGAACAACTTGCAATACTCATAAATTATATGTTCATACGAGGAAAGAAGAAATTGTTTTCCAATATAATGGGTCCGGAGTGACATGCAATAAGATAAAATGATTAACCTTATCCAGCCCTCAAAAGAAATTGAGTTTACACTAGAATTAAGTAATAAGATCAAGACACAAAAACACATGTACTCAGGTAACTAAAACATCCTGATGCAGCATGAGAAGATAGCAATGCCAACAGACACTGCTACAGCTTGAGAGGCACATTACTGACTGTAGAAATCAATTTTGGCAACATACTTGACGAGTTCTTATATGTAACAAAGGCCAATTTTGAGGATCTTTTAGCTGATTGTATGCAGTGTGAGTGACAGTCACTCTGAGTTATATTTATTACATTATCATTATTAGACCTGTCAATATTACAATTATGACATTAATCAGTCGATGCAAAAATGCTTATTGCTGAAATAAGTGTATATTGACGATTTCATTCTTGGCTTTGCATTTCTGGCTTTTTCTAGTTTATCAGTTATCAATGATACCAATATTGAACAAAATCAATGAGAGCCTCCATTGTACCTGTGTTTCTGCCACATTTGTTCAAAGGCATCAGCCAGTTCCACATTAGAGACTTCCTCTGCATCTTGAAACTTGAGAAATCCATCTCCGCCATGGCCTGGGGAATGGACAAATCACACGACTTACTTCTAGTCACACAAAATACTAACAAATGCAGTGCATAAAACACCCATCTGGAGCATTCTTAAAATCCTGAAAAAAAAAAAAAAAAAAGAAAAAACACTTTTTTTCTCTGTCACATTAGGATAAAGAGAATTAATGTTAACAAGAGATTGGTTTTGATTAAGTGACCGGCTGGAAATCCCTGTCTAATTTGAGTAGGGGGGTACAAACACTCCAACGTGTTCACTACTACTGACAAAGAAAAGCACATAAAGATGCACAGGACTGGTGACAATTTTTCACAGATCTTGTGGCGGAGCCATAACAAACATCAATGAGTGTCTTATTTTTAGCAAGGGAGTACAAATGCTTCTCCGGGGATTTCCAGGTTTTTGCTAAGGAGTATGAACAATTGGGCTACAGATGTACTGGAGATGAGATGCTCTCAAACATCTTGGGCATCTTATACCTGGACCATATTATAAACAAATAAATAAGCAGAACATCAGATGAAATATTGGTCCCCAGAGAGACTTTCTTATAAAGGTGAAGAATAGAAAACTGAGACTGTACAGCCAAGTAGCAGGATCCTGTGGTCTTGCTAAAACTGAATCACAAAGAGCAGTAGATGGAAGTGAAAAATATGTAAGACAGACAAAAGATAGACCAAGAATATTAAGGAATGGTCAAAGAAACTTCTGCAGATACCCAGGTCCTAGTCCAAAACCGCAATGGATGGAGAAGATTGTTGCACAAGCTGGCATGAGGTACCCCAGTGACTCCAGGCAGAGCTAAGGGATAAGAAGATTTTGATATAGTGATGACACTTGATGTTATTTTCCATCTCATTCATCCTCTACAGTGATTGGCATGTAATGGCAGAGTCAAAAAGTATATTAATTACAGCGATAAACCTTATATTTAACAACACTGGGAACGGGAGCTCCTATATAACAACAACATTCAAAATCCCTGTTCTTTTTTGCTAGGATCAGGTAGATCCACAGGCTACTGAAACATGGTTATCTACCGTTGACAGCAGGTATCGCAGGTTGCTTCAGACATGGACACTATCAACAAAAGCTCATAAATCAACAGTGATAAAAAAATAAAGTGGAACAATAAACCACCAGGAATAACGAAAGATTTTTCTCAGAACATGAATGTCTCCATTATTCACGAGTTTCACTGTGTAAGAAAACCTCATCAAAAAGGCAACTTTTTCGTTATTCTTTTTTGATATGCAGAATACAGTACTATCTATCTCAGTGACAAAATGAAAATCGAACATACATTTATAATACATAAAAAAAAAAAAAAAATTTAAAAATTGTGAAACAAAACATGAAAATTTAATGACTATTTTACCTGTCATGTAGACTAGGATGTTGCTACGCTCATCCGAAAGTAATCGCTTTGATCTTGGAGTGCTGGGTGGAAGCCTGCCAGTCAGAACACGGATGAAATTTTCGACAGTGACCTAATGAAATTGCATCAAAATGTCACACATGATCACCAAATTCTAATTTAAGAATCAAAGGCATCTAGGCAATTTAGTACAATCTCAAAACAAACTGTGATAAAAATTACAAGCAGTCTTAACCAAAATACTAGAGATATTTTGATCAGACATAAGGATAAAAAATTTATTTTCTTGGAAGATGCTCAAGTAAGCAATTACTGTAAAATATTGCTCCATACTATTTGAGCAGTTAAAAATTTCTGTTAGTTTGCAACAATTCAATATTTTGTCTACTTTAGACTGTCTTACCTCATAACCTCTATAATCAACCTCTACATCATCTCCATATACGTTGATATTTTGGTTGGCGTTGTTGAAAACAGTAGCTGAAAATAATTTTAAAAAAGACATACATTTAGGGGCAAAGCTATCAAGTAATACACCAGCAATGATAGACAAGCATACTTATTTATGTCATGAAAAGTCTGCAGAACAAGAGACACAACACTATTTTGCCTCCGATATTGAAAATCATGCAATCTTCAAATTTTGCATTCAGCTTTACTTAGACATATGCAACTCCATTTAGTGGAAAGTTTCATATTGATGTCCCTGAGTAGGTATAAAAAATGTACCTGGATAAATTCGATACAAAACGGTAAATGTATGATGAATCATTACATGATGCACCTTTTTCAAAACACTGTTATTTATCAAATCAGAGAAATTTACAAATACAAACCTGGTCTTGGGTTTCTGGGATTGCAGGCCATGTCATCAGCTACCATCAAGATAATCTGGCTAAAATAAACAATTGATTAAACCACGTTAAAGTTAAACAATGGAGAAAAAAAGATCCTGCAGAAAATCAACAGTAAAGATGAGAGGACAGCTTAAACTATTCCAATTTCACAAACATTAACTGCTAGAAGCATGTAAAGCAAGTCAATATTACAGTACTAATAAACAGATCATCAAGGGCATTGCATTTAAATCCAATTTCAAGGGTCAAGAATAAAATCTATACTTTAGGAAACAGACATGCCTTAATCAATAAAAGTTGTTAGAGAGAAAAAAAGCAAGAAAAAAAAAAAAAGAATGAAAGAAAAAAACTAATGGTCAAGTTATCAAACATAGGCATGATGACAATATCTGGTAAAAGTATATTAGGCCTATATTTGTTTCTATCATTCCAATATGTGACTCAATGGAAATGATAGTTCTTACCTGTCTGGTATTCCCAATCTCTTGACACTACGATATATTGAGAGTACATTTGCCACATGTCTGTAATTGAACCAAAAGCGTGATGTGTCGACGAGGACAGCCCAGTTGTTTGTGTGACCACTTTTGAAGAACTCCTCTGTTTGTTCCTGCCAAAGCCAAAACAAAAACATTTGGCATTTGATCTTTAAAAATAAAGGGTTTTACTTTGTAATGTGGCACTTGTTCTGTAGTGTGGTCCTGGTTTGTCTCTACAATCCAATGGTGGACTGGGTTCACATGATCACTATACTCTTGACTATCCGTCAAGTACAGATAGCCATCCTCCACAACGGGCGCCTAGGGTATATTTATATAAGTAGGTTTTTTGCTCTCACCTGCAGGCGGTCAAACCCTGCCATCTGTGGATCATCTCCCATGAAATGCAAAAATGCCATTAACGTTCCAGGGATGACATCTCTTCTGTCTCCCCTTGCTCCTGTCTTCTGTCCCACTCACTTTCCTCTCTTCTTCTTGACATGTAAATGTATCTTACCATTTTGGTACAATATAGCATTGATTGTGTTGATGTGCCATTAAACCCCAACACAAAGAAACAAACAAATAGCCATCCCATGCATAAAAGATTTATTGTGCTACTTGACAAGCCAGAGAGTCCCTTTTGCAACTCAGCATGAACAGAAATTCCCAAGGTTGCATTCTTGAATGTGCTAGCCAGTATGCACAAATAGATTTAAATTAAAAATTGGAATTATGCCCCTATAAAACTGGAAGTTAGTAGATATAGATCTAGATCTAGATCTAATTCACTGAATTCACTAGGCTAATTGATAGGATTTTCCACTTCCAGGTTGGGACTTCTGACGCTTCTGTTGTCGTTAAGCCATCACCAAACAACAAAACGAATGCCCATAACTTGTAAAACTCTTGGCTAGAAAGAAGAAATAGGACTAAAAAATATTTGATGGTTTATCTGAGGCCTAAACTCTGACTAGAAATAGGATGTAAACAACAGCACAATAAAAATAAACACCACCTTCAAAAATTATAAAAGATCTAGATCTAGATTTTCTCTCGTATTTCCTTTTTAAATCCCATAGATCTTAGATTTAGCTGACATGGTAAATCATGTAAAATTCTGTCGCCTACATTTTTTAATTTCATACCTCAATTCCCGCACTAGCGAGAGGCAGATTTGCTAGCAAACACATGAAGACCAGGCCTATAATCATTTTTCCAGACTGACAGTTTTCGGCTGTGGTGGGGGCTGCCATCTTTAAAAATAGTCCTGAACCGGTATTGGCTACTTAAGCCTACAAAAGAAAATAATTATTCTCAAAGCGCAAAAGTAGCCGAAAAACAATATAAATCCATTCAATAATTAATATCTAATTAAATCCTGAAGTCAACATATATATCCCCAAAAATAGGATCTATTTTTGTTGCGCCAAGAACGGTCCAGTTCCGCCTTACTACGCCTTACTTTGTTGTCCCTAGAAACCGGCGAGAGAGAAAAATACTGCCTCGCGAGAGGGCTTAGGTTCCACGAGTTAGTTATATTGTCCAGTCGCCAAAATCAGTTCTCCAAGCGTCTCTTTTATCCGCTGTAAGAGCGGCAAGATGTCTACAGAAGATGCCAAGGCGTATCTCTCCACGAGGGAGGTGCCGCGCTTGTTTGAGGTGAGGCATTACCGTTGTTGACAATGTTGACATCCACTAATACGTTGTTTTTCTCGATAATATTTACTCCTAAACAAGCTTACGCGGGCGGTTTAACAGTGTTCGCTTAGGATTGTACTTCTTATGTTTTGTTGCCATGGACGGATTATTTCTTTACAATATCTTGAATAGTAAATTAAAATATTTCCGTTTTTTTTAAAGACATGTCACCACCTCCGCTAGTAAAACTGCTCTCCCGGCCATTTTAAGTTTAAAAAAAAGTGAAATGAGGGCGGGGAAGGCGGGGTGGCCGAGAGAGGGGAGGGTTCGTTTTAGTTTGTTATAGTGAAAACATATAGCGAATGGAATACATTCCTGGAAATCTGGCTTGTATTTATGTATATACGTTATGGAAACCATTGCTGTGTGCGCACTTTATGAACAAGGTGGCGTAGCCTACTTCTGCAGGAATAAATCTATAATAACCACTTGAACACTGAGCAGAATCGATCGATACTTGTTGTGAGTGATGATGCGCAGGGCAAACACGGCTGTCAGGCTTGGTGACTGATTGCTATTGATTTAGTCTAAGAGAACTAGGTTTGAGCTGTCAGCTTAAGTGTACCATCATCATCATCATCATCATCATCATGTTTGAGTAGCCTAATGTAATCAAACTGTGTAGAGTAATGCGCCAGAAGACATGATGAAGGCAAGTGGGGGACAGAACCCATGAGAGGTCTCTGTAAGAGTATTACTGTAATAGGAGTGTAGTCAATGGGGACATTAGCTCAGTGATGTTGATTGAACTCATTAGTGGTTAAGTAGGTTTATTATTATTATTATTTTATTTTCACATTATTTTGCCACTAGCTGAAGGTATAATCATTTGACCTACTTGTGCACAAGCCAGAAACATGTTATTTGATTGTTGATGAATATATGTGGTATCTTCTGGGACTGACATCTTGAAGCAGCACTCTTCATTCTCTTGTTTGTTCAGTTCTCCTTTCAAAAATCTCTTTTTGACTCACTTACTCACTCATTTACTCACTCACTCACTTACTCACTCGTTGATCCATTCATTTATTCACTCTCTCATTCAGTCATTTACTTACTTACTTACTCACTCACTTACCTACCCACTAAGTGATCCACATTCATTGATTCACTCTCTCACTCACTCACTCACTCATGCACTCACTCATGCACTCACTCACTCATGCACTCACTTGCTCGCTCACTCACTCACTCGCTCACTCACTCACTCACTCACTTACCCATTCATTGACTTACATTCATTGGTACACTCATTTATTCACTCACTCACTCACTAATTCACTCACTCACCCACTCACTCACTCACTCACTCACTAATTCACTCACTCACTCACTCGCTCACTCACTCACTCACTTGTTCAGTCACTCACTCACTCATTCTCCTCCTTTACCCACACATCTATTCATTCACTCACTCACTCATGCATTTAGGCATCCACTTTCTGGCTTGCTTATTCCTTCTCACATTTAATGCATACCAATTTATTTACACATACAGACACTCATGGACACACATACATAAACAAGGAGGAAAAGAAAAGGTTGCATCAATACAGTCTCCAGATGACATTTCCTGGTTTTATTCTAGACATCTTTATGTGTATCAAGCTGGTTATAGTTGTCATCTGCTTTTATATTAAGAAATTATAGTTATCATTGCTTATTATTGTTATTATTATTTTTTTTAAGCAAATCAGTTGACCTGTTTGTTTACGTGTTTTTTTGTTTTTGTTTTTTTTAAATTTTTGTTTTGCTTTTTTTTTTTTTTTTTGCTAAGAGACATCCTCGTTTACACTTTTCTGGGCCTTTGGACTTATGGAAAAGAACAAATGACAAGACAGGAATATTTGTAAAGATATTGGAAAAATATTCTTCTGTTCATTTACTCATTTTTCTCTGTTATTTTTTTTTCCCTATGATCTACCCTCCTTTATACTTTACATTTTTTCTTCCCAAAATTGTATTGATTTCTTCCTTCCCTCCTTCCTGCCTTCTTTTCTTCCTTCCTTTCCTTGTTTACTTATATCTCTCTGTCCCTCTGTCCTTCCTTCCTTCCCTCCTTCCTTCCTTCCTTCCTTCCTTCCTTCCTTCCTTCCTTCCTTCCTTCCTTCCTTCTATCCTTCCTTCCTTCCCTCCTTCCTTCCTTCCTTCCCTCCTTCCTTCCTTCCTTCTTTCCTTCCTTCATTTCTTCTCCTTTTATCTCTTTCTTTCATCCCTTCATTTTTTTCCTTACTTCTTTCCCTTTTTTAAAGCCATTGAAATGGAAAAGAGTTTTTAAATGCTTTTCCATGCAAAATCAAATAAATGGCACAAATCTGAGGGAAATTTTCTGTTTATTCAATATTTTAGAAATCATAAAGGTTCCAGTACACACAAAAAAAAATTGCAGTTTTGGACACTTACCAAAATCAATGTTAGATTCTGTACAACCAAAGCTGCTACATTAGACAGGTGATAGATATTTTAACCATGATTCTTTGTGAAATTTGACGTTATCAGAACAGTCTGCGGCCTTATTTAAATATTTCTTTCAAGGCAATTGTTTTAAGACTTTCGATTTTATTTATATGCTAGCACAGTTGAAATTCCAATCAAGTAAGACATTTTCTTTCTTTTATTATCTTGTTTACCTTAATTTATAGGCAGATTTGTCACTCTGGTGATAGATCCACAGAGGAAAGAGAAAACACGGCATTACATTGCTCTAAGGAAAAAATCAATACTTTCAGGCACTGATTTCCTTGCAAGGACGATCACAGATTTTCAACTATTTTTTTGTCTCCGGTCTGAGGCAGCAATCCACTCATAAATTGCCCTCAGTACAGCACTGGGCTATAGGGATGACACACCTGAGTTATTTGAGGAGAGATAACAGCATTCGCTTGTTATTGATTTTTGCAGCCTTTTCTCTGCAACACACAAAAAAAATCTCATCAGGGCAAAAAAAAAATTTAAAAATTAAACTGGAACAAAAAAGAAGAAGATGAAGAAGAATGTGAAGCCCTAGGGAATGATTTCCAATCAAGATGTGAAGATTCTGTATGGATTGAACATCCAACAATGATATAGAGTGTATTTTTCGGCTTCCTTGTCCATATGGATGTTAAATTGATTGATTGATTGGGGAAGATAAGAGCTGATGTAATATCAAGTCTGCTGTACTTTTTCCCACTTTGTTTAAGACTCTTATCTTGCACGATTATTTTCAGTTTAAATATGAGCTGTAGGACTCATTCTCCTGCATCAAAAATGACTTAAATGACTTTTCATATAACTTGATAGTGTCAGAAAAATATTTTAAAAAACGCTCTAAATCAGTAAGTAGAAGAGAATGGTCTCTCTTTCTTTATCTCTTGCCTAACCTAAAACAGCTAGAAGAATCACTGGGAATGAATTTTTTTTGTGCAAAAAAATTCTTAAAGTATGAATGCATGAAAGTAGAACTAATTTGCTCATTTGACAGGGCGTGGCCTGCTTTTATTCCATCCTTTCATTTTTCCTTTTACTTCATAGAGGATTATTATGGCATTTTTTTTTTCCTTTAATTCCTCAAACATATTCATTTTATCATTTCATTTTAGTGATAATTCATCAGGTTTTATTGATGCATACTTTTTAGTTTGGTGTTTCTTTTTCATGTGACATAAAAAAGGGTTAATCTTTGATACAGTTTTAGATTGAGCAGTGTTTTACAACACAAATCTTATTAGCCACGACGGAAAAAAAAAGGCCATTGTAGTAGTGTTTTTGACAATGCTGACAAATTGTATAACCATCTCTTCCCCAGTGCTTAATGACAGGCTTAATGTTTCACCGACCCAACGATCACATCCAGTACTTGATTGACAGCTTGGAGAAGGTCAAGATCAAAGGTCAGGCTGAACTGACATGGAACATGTTTGTAGAAGTTCGCTCAGCAAAAACTCCCCTTCCCCCCATCACACCTGACAACGGCAAACGACCTACATCAAGAGGCAGAATCACACCAAAAGGTATTCATGTTACACATCCTGTCTGCCATACTCAGTAGCTAGTAACACATTTTTTTTCGTAGATCTATCATATCCAGTCACTTTCATTAGGGCTGTTAGCATCATCTGGTGGTGTTACCTCTGTAAATAATTAAAACTAGCAGACCTTTCTATCCATAGATGAAGTCAGTTTCTTTCAGTACTGCTGCTATCAAACTCTCGGCAGCCATCTTGCAGCCACTTATTTAAATTTTTCCAAAAAATTTGAACTACAATTACTTTTCCTGCTGAAATGAAAAGTTTTCAAAAAACTAAATCATGCAATTCTTTCCTTCTGCATTAATACTTTTGTTAGCAATAGATTCCATTTCACAACCATTTCAAAAAGAAAAACTTCACAAATTATCTAGTATGCAACACTCATTATGGACCTCGTGTTTAACAGCTCATTTTCTGAATGTCACCAAAAGTGGCTCAGTGTGAAGAGAGCCTTACTTTTCAAGAGTTTTAAACAAAATTAATTGTTGTTAGCTCTTTAGTTGTCTTTATTTGAAAAGGTTTATCACACCATATGATTAACACTATATTTATAATTTTGGTGACAGGTAGCAGATAAAAAGTGAGCTTTTTGACCTGATCTAAACAATACTTTGCTAAAAATGATATGTCCAACAAGCCATTGGATTTTTATATGTTTTGCAAAATACATTTATTTGGGAACAAAAAAGCCATGTTTTTCTCAAACCAACAAAATTAAATCCTTTAGGTTTTGCTTTAGACACTTCATTTATTTCCTCAGTTGCCTTTTTTTGTCCATTAATTCATGTACTCTTATGTCATCTTTTGTATTCAGTTGGTACTGGTTATTTCTGGATTGAAAATCTGGCAATACGAGAAGGTATCCACCTTCATCTTACTTTTGCACCCCAAACACCTTTTGCACCCATGTTCCTTTAGGAGCTCTTCAGTAACCTCACATTTGCTGTGTGTTTTGTATTGATTGGCAGGATTGTTTAACTCTGTTTATTTCCACAGATTCCTTGAGATACAAATGGTTTGGAGTTCCCGTGTGCACTTTAAAGAAACTTTTGGCAGTTAAAAATCAAATGAGCAATGGGCAGAAATATCATTGTACATGCAGAAAAAAACTTCAACATTTCTGACATATAGGTTTCTTGGATGATTTGAAAAAAAGGAAAATGAAATCCCCTATGTGTATTTTTTGGCAAAGCAAATCACAAATCTAAAATAAATGTTTCACAAATAACAGTAATAATGAACAAATTTTCCAAAACTCTAAATTATTTTGCATTGTACAGATATAAAGCTATTAACAACTGTGACATTTGAGGGATTGAATGAACTTGTACTAAAATGAAAAAAAAAGAGAGAGAGAGAGAGAAAAAAGAAAGACAGTCTGGTGTAACAGAGCAGCCCCATCTACACTGTGCGAGCTCGAAATGGAACCTAAGCTTCACAATACTGAGCCGCAGGATGTTCTTGTGCTGAGCTATATATCATAAAATACGCCGTTAAATATCACTTCCAAAGAACATTTCTTTTATCATAGTCTGTTTTCTTGTGAAGCAAAAAAAAAAAAAAAATGAATATAGTTGAATTAATTATCCTAAAATATCCACAGGATGATGTAGCAAACATGATAATGGTGGTGTTTTAAAAATCTTGTTTCTTATGAACAAAATATTCACAACTTTGTTTCATCTAATTATTTTCTGTCCAAAACCTGTAAACAGGAATGTTTGCAAGCAATGTCATTATCAGATGCTGTCTGAAAATGTTGACAATGAAAGATTTAGAAAGCAGTAATTGTCATCTCTCTGTGCACACATTTTCACTATTTTGTAAACCTGCACCATATTTTTAAAAAAAAAATTTTATGTGAATGTTGCAGATTTGCCGTGCACACAATTTATGCAACATATTTGACATAAATTCTCTAATCATGGTTTATGTGTTTATAATTAATGAGTTTAGACAAGGCTCATTACTAGAAATGCCCCAGATTGTGTTTGACATTCAAATAATGATTTATAATCTTCTCATCATAGATATATAAGTTAATATTGAGGACGGAGGAGTATCATGATCATACATGGGTTGATGGCCAAAAACATATGCCATCCTTCCTGAACAAAGGATATTTTTGATGGTATTGCAGCTTGTGAATGACATTTATGCTCAATTTTTTTGCTTTGTTTTTTTATTGTCTGAATTAGATGAGTATGAATATGCACATATTTATAACTTAGACTGCAGTGTTTTAACATGAAATGATTTTGGTCATACTTTTTGACATATATGAAAGTGGCTTGTTTGATAACTTGATGAGCACATAGCAAAAATTTAGTTGAAGGGCTCTGTAAACCAATGCAAAATCAAAAAGCATAACTGCATCATAGTTGAAGTATTTATACATTTATATATATATATATTTATGTTTTGTAATGGCATCAATATTTCAGAGGAACCAAGAGCTTTGACACCATCAAAGACCACACCTCTTCCTCCAATTGGATCTACTGGATTGCCAAATGTACCTGTCATGTTTCTCATGGGTGAGTCCGTTTTTCATTATGAAGGGTGTGAGGGCTTCGAACACAGTGATATTCTTCAAGTATTTGTGATGATGATCCATAAATATCAAACTTCATTTCTTTTCCTTGCCAAATCTGTTAGAAAAGGGATATACAATCACATGCCTGCCGAATAACATAGGAGTGTCAAATAATTGCTGAAGAAATTAAACCTTTGAATTGAAGAGATATGAATTAACACAAGCAGGCTTGTACTAATACACATAATTATTGATCTTAAATGCAGTGTTTTTCACAATGTATATTTCTAAACCCCACTTCCTATATATCTTTCATTTCCTTTGATACACGTCCATCTCTCTCATTTTTTTTTTTTTCTGTGAAAATCTTTTCAAAACCATAACCCCATATTTTCAAAAGTCCATGCTCTGATCATGCTTTGATTGTGATTAATCAGAAATCTAGATTTTTTTGTTTTTTAATAAGGTCTGTTGCAGGTTAGTTAGATATAAATTATTGTATTTTTGTGTGTGTGTCCATATGAAAAGTTTTTTCTGTTGGCTTTTCTTTTGGCATTTTTTGTTTTATTGATCTTAGAATCGGTTTGTCATAGGTCAAAAAAATTTTCATGTGTCTTCTTTTCTTTTCCTTTTTTCTTTGTGAAGTCTTCCCGTTATCTGCATGTTATCAGTCTGAATAAGTATTGAACAATCAACAAATACACATAATTAATTGATCACTCTGTTATTTTGGATTTCAAAACTAGGTGGTCCTGGGAGTGGGAAGTCCACTCAGGCAGACAAACTGGCAGAGAAACACCCAGGCTGGGTCAATATCCACCTTGGAGAGCTGCTGCGGGGTGAGATTATGAACAAAGGAGCTGACGAGAAATGGAAGGCTATTAAAGATCTCGTAGTCAGCGGGGAACTCGTTCCAGAAGTATGTCATCACTGTTTTTGTAAAGGGATTTTAATTAGGGCGTTATTGTAGGCATGCAGAAAGCTCTAAATGGAAGTAGACAAATAGGCCTGCACAAAATAGAGAAACCACAGAGCAAGAGTCTGATAGAACTATGTAGGAAGTATTTTCGCTTTTGCTATAGGACACTGAGTTATGCTGTCTGCTCATTCAAATTCAGATATAAAATTTAATGCAGAAGAGCAAGATATAAGATAAAAAAAAAACCAGCATGTTAGATGAAATCATTCATGTTTAAAGATCAAGTTAACCTCCACCAGGAGGTTGAATGATGTATATAGAATGTAATGTTAAAGGACATTTAGTGCAGCAGACATGATTCAGGATGGATGAAGTTGTAGGATACTGATTCATCAAGGACAATCGATGGTTCTTGTTCATCTATCAAGTTTGGACAGCGATCAGGTCTTGATTCTTTGTACCTTGAGCTCCTGAGCCTTCCTGTGTTCCTGGGCTCCTGCACCAATAATAATAATAATAAAGAAATGATAGATTTGTGTAAATTTTCAGTAACAAGAACACAAAATTGGGCTATAAAGTTTTTAGTTTTTGATAAATTTGAAGAAAATAGGTCTCCCTTACTATCTCTAGTATTCTTCCCTCTGGTGTAGACCTCTCTCTGATATATAGATATTGTCTACAGGAGATGCACTGGATTTTAATTTTGTCCTGTTGAACCAGAATGACTGATATATTGATCTCAGTGGTAAATGCTCATGTTCCGATTAATAGATATATTGGTCTCACTACTCTACCTCAGTTCCACTAGTCTTGAATTGTTTATACATAGGGTGATAAGGTCACAGAAGTGTCTACAGCTGACAGCAATGTATAGGTTATTTGGGTTCAAGGAGTTATAACTGGCTCTCAGCTCCAACTTTTTTGTTTCCTGTCATACTCTCAAGTTTGCCAAGAACATTTTTTCGTGCTCTTTCATGTATGGTGTTCAATCTCAAACATGAAGAAGAATCATTAAATAACTATGGAAATGCTGACTATGATCCATTAGCATTGACAATAAATCACACACAAATTAAAATGTACAGCAACAACAAATTAATCCTCTAGGGATTGTCCTATTGAAACATCCGGTTGACTGTCAGGAGTGTAATCAATGGAGACTTTGATAGATCATTCTATCTCTTAAATCTGATGGCTGAAATTCAGGACTCAGGAAGAACACAAAATTTGTATCACAGACAATCAAGGTGTTCACAGAGATAACCGCCAACAGACAGTTGAAAGATGAAACAGAACATAAACTTCCTCAAATGAGATTATTAGTGTCATATAGCCAGGTGTAATGAGCAAGACATCAGTGAAGGTTTTGTCTAAAATATTGGAGTCTACTGACCACAGGCTTGCTGAATGGAAGTGTGTTTGCCCAAAAATGTTTAGCTAAATAATTTTTTTTGCCAAAGTAAAGTACGTTCTTCCCTTTCCTCTGACCATCAATGATTCCATACATGAACAATTTGACATTATCAGTAACAGTACCAGATCGCATGACTTTTATGTGAACTCAAAGGGTTTCTGCATCCCTGTAAATACTTACTTACATCTCTTTTGAACAACTTTCCTTATATTTTGCTGGGATCTGCACTTTTCCATCATCTCCCAGGATGTGACCATGAACTTGTTGCTCAACTGTTTCAAGAACAACACAGAGGCCAACGGCTTCATCATACAGGGCTTCCCACGAGACATGGAACAGGCACAAGCATTTGAGAAAACTGTGAGTGAAAGATTGTTTGTCATATTGATTTTATTGTCGTTTATTGCCCAAGAAAACAGGAGATCTGATTGCCAACCATAACCTTAATTACTAGTTAACTCCATGCTAGCATTACTTCAATCAATTTTGACTTTCAGCATCCTATGGAAAATCAAGCTGTGCAGACTGCATGTTGTTTGAAATCAAGAGTGCTATTATTTTTTCATGTAAAATGTGTGTGGTTTCTTTACCGTTCAACATTTTGAGGGTTCTCTTTATATAAATCATATACAGTATACTTGAGCTATGGAAGATTAACAAAGATTTGGCTCAGAGGTAATGAATCTTAGATTATCCTCTCTGGTAGCAGAGAACATTCAAATTTTATTTCTTCTAATATAGCTTAATAAGCTGGGAAGGGACACCAAGCTGTTACTTTATTTCAAGTGATGAAACCTGCCATGAAATCATAAGCCATCCCATCCTATTTTATTCTTACAGAAACCAAAACATACATTTTTTTCTGGAAATGGCTGCTACAAATATTTCAATCACATTTTAACTATAAGATCAATGAAATCCCTCTCACAGATAAACATGTGTGATAAGTAGCTCCAAATTAAAACAAAAAATGAGGAAAAAGTTGTCATCAAATCTATTCCCATTTTTTTCTTCCATAGATTATGTCATGGGTATAGAAAAATGATGAGATGAATAAATGAAAGTATGATTCTTGTAAATAAATTATGGACGGTTCAAGAACAATTTGTCTCTATCATTCACAATTTTTCAAAGCAGGAGATTCCAGCACAAAGATAGATCATTTCCATACTACAATTTAGATATCTTCTATGAAGATAAAAGTATACTGTGATGCTCTAACATTGTGTAGGAGTTTTAAAGAATTGCTAAAATCTGCTGAAATGTACATTTTCTTTCCCGTTTTGGCAGATTACAGAAAATAGATTTGTTGTAAATTTTTCTCTCCTTGATTCGTTTGTATTGCAGATCAGTAGGGTGGATGCAGTTTTCTTACTTGATTGCGAGGAAGACAAACTGACTGCCAATGTGCTGGCTCGGGGTCAGAACACAGGACGACTAGATGACTCGCCAGGAGCCTTGGCCAGGAGGATGGCCACATTTAAAGACAGAACTTTACCAGTGCTCAAATACTTTGATGATGGAGGCAAACTGTACATTGTAAGCTGTCACTGACAATTTTCATCCATCACAACTTCATCCATGTTAATATTTGTTGTTTTGTTTTTTCATGCCCACTCTTATCTTCTTCTCAGATCCACATAAATTTTTATGACTTTTTATGCATGGCCCTTGTTTGCACTATGTCTCATGATTTCAAGAAGGAAATCAATAATAAACTGCTCATTTTGAAAACCTGAAGTGATCAACATGTCTTCAACCCATTTTTTAAGGAATGAGTACAGAATTTCTTTCAGTTGCAGAGATGAAAAGTTAGTTAGTGCCAAAAGATTTGGTACTAAACAGATTTCTTGCAACAAAGGATACCTCTAATTTGAAAGGTATTATGTTTTCATCATTGTTAAAGTGAAACTGAATTCAGATTTATTATATATTCCTGTATCTTTATACATATAAAAAAAAAAAAAGGTACGCAAGTTTGGACTTTGTTATGTTAAAAAAATGATTGGGGATGTCACTATGCTGTTTTGCTTTTCTCAACAGGTGGATGGGGACCAAGATGAGGAAGTCATCCATGAGGAACTGGCTATTATTTTTGAAACACTTTTGCAGAATATGGAGAATGGCAGAATACCTTGTAAGTCCATCTTTTCAGTAGGCCTATAACTAAGATGAATTTATTAGATATGAGAAACTGATGCTGAACGTTAACAGCTACACAAAAAATCCTTATCCTGTTTTACTTGGTAGTCAGGAGGGGAGGAAGTGGAGAGAGAGGGTGGGAAGGGGGGGGGGGGGAATGAAACAGTTGAAGTGAAGTTAAGAAAAGCTAGCATGTGTGGAGTATAGACTGATAGTTGCTCATTTTCTAAGCGAAGGAATTTTTATTTGTCATAATATATTTCTCAAGTACATTGAGATATTCACCGTGGATGACAGCTGTCACATGATTTAAAAAATGGGACTAATCTGGGCTTTTCTTTTTCTTTTTTTTTTTTTTTAAATTCCATAACATTAATGGCCTCATGTAAATAGATTGTACTGTGTTGCACACAAAGAAGAAATATTGGGTTAGATAGAATCAGATAATGTTTTGCTGTCACCTACAGTTTTTGTATGATCTCAAATTGGATATATGCTAAATACCAGATATCAATAACTCCCAACTCATCAGCTTAAAAGACTATATAATAGCATGATATTGTATTATATCATTAGAATAATTGATATGGTACAATATTATATTGATACAATCTGACTCTGTTGGTATGTTGTTCAATTTACATTTTTTTGTTTCTTGGGCCAGTATGACTCTCTACATCTGTCTTCTCTCACTGACTTATTAATTGTTCTTGCAATAGGAGTTTGTGACGTATGCATCTTCTCTTCTGGCTTGTTTTATCCCAGCTCCCCCGTCAGAAGGGAGACCATCCACAGGACGGCGGTTACGGAAGTCAGCCACTCCCCCAGCCACCTCCCCTTTGCCCGTGTCAGAACCTGTGACCTTGAAAATGCCAGAGGTTGCATTTGTGCCCCCACCCGAAATCAAGGTCAAGGATGAAGGTCGCAGACCCGAGTTACCAACAGCCCCGATCGTTTTCCTGGCAGGCAAGTTGATCTACTGAGAAGTGATTCATCAAAATATTGGAAAAGTTTTATTTGAATTATAAATGTTTCACTTATACCCACTTGCATACTTTTTTCTTGATACTGGAAACTGCCAAATATAAAGTGTGTAGATGTGTCAGTTTCAAAGTATCATAACTACTGTGACAAGATATTGCTGTATACAGTATATTTGCTGTATATAGTATGCATATTTCACCATTTGCCTGATTCAGAGTATTCATAGCTTGAAAGTGAATGCAAATAACTTCATCACCCAGTAAATATATGTCAAGGCTAATCCATTGCACTTATGGTATTCATGGGGCAACGTACTACCAAAGCTTCTCTCTGACCCATAACAGTGTCAGTTTTTGCTCCTGCATTAGAAATGCTTTGGTTGACAATCATATGACCTGCGCATGGGGCATATGTGTTGGAAATCACCCTGGCAGATTTTGAGTTACGGCTGTTTTTAACTATTTTCTGACTGCGATACCAAAATTGTTTTTAGTTTTTCCACATAAAGAAAATTCAGCCTTATCCAACTTGACAAAAAAAATGGTGTCTGAGTTAGAATATAATTAAAAACAGCCATAACTCGCTATCAGCTGGATTGACTTCCAACTCATTTGCTCTGGATGCAAGATGAATGAGTTCTATGAAAATTACATTCAAGGCCTTGGCACAAATGTAACTTCCAATCTTTGTCACTGATGTAGAGCTGAATGCAGGATACTCTCCACTCTTGTACTTAATACTATTAACCTTCATTTTGTAAGTTTGTCAAGCAGGGTCAGTCATGTGATAGAGAGGTCCACCATACCAATGTTAATAGCTTTTGTTGTTGTTCAAACACTGGAAAACTTTGCTGCAATTATGCGCTTTACTATATGTTTTTTCCCCAATGTAGGAGGACCTGGCAGCGGGAAGGGAACTCAGTGTACAAAGATCACAAGCAGATATCCAGACATTGTCCATTTATCCATGGGAGACATTCTACGCAAGGAGATCTCAGAAAAAGGAACAGCAGATGAGAAATGGGGCATGGTGACCCAGTTACTTCAGCAAGGAGACATGGCACCTGTGGTAAGTAGGTCTTTGTCTATGCCTTTACAGATCTGTTTTATGTCACTTTCCCTATCTCTTCTTTCATCTATCTTTTCCTCCGTCTGGTCCATTTGTGTTCATCCCTCCATCATAAATCCATTCCTGTATCTATCCATCATCCATCCATCCATTGATTCATCCATCCATCCATCCATCCATCCATCACCCCTTCCACTCATCCATCATTCCATCCATCTATCAGTCCATCCATCCATCCTCCCATCCATGCCTGCTCCTTGCATTTGTGCCTTCTTCTATAGCCTTATGTAAACCTTTTTGCGGATCCTCTTTGTGTTACAGGATGTCACTGAGGAGCTGCTGATCAGATCTATGAAAGAACATCCAGATGCCAGAGCTTATCTTGTTGAAGGATACCCAAGGGACGCATTGCAGTATGAAGCTTTCAACAGGAATGTAAGGAACTACATCCATCTCTTCTACTATTACTATTACAATCCTATCTATTACATTATGTAAGGTTTTATCTAATAGTGAACTTTCAAAGAAGCAATTAGAGCTAGGAAGACTTAAGACAAACATTTTATAAGGGTCATCCTTCACATGGATTCTGTAATGAACATAAACTTTATACTGCAATGTTTTAACATTAGTTTCCCTGTGTCTGAGCAGAAATGATTGAGTTACTGAACATGACTTGATAGCTGCTCAACAATGCAACTGCTTCAATTACCATTCTCTGGTTTTTTGTTTTCAGACTGTCATATTATTATTTAAAAAGATCCACTGTTTGAGAATTCTTCCAAATAAGCTGGTATAATATGTGCAAATTAGAATTTCATGTTAAGATTATGTTTTTTTGTTTTTTTTTTAAAAATATTGTGGCTAAATTTTATTTATTAGGAAAAGATTAGGAACTTGCTGAATGGAATTAAAATTCGATCATCCATTTCACCACGTAACAGGAAAATTAACAAATCTTGCTAATCATGCTTTCCAAACTGTCATTAATTCACCTTTAATTTTAAATTGTTTCATTCCTTTTTGCAGATTGGTGGTCACTCATTCACAATTTTGTTGGACTGTGATGACCAGTATTTAAAAGACAGATTAATTTTACGTGGTGGTGGTGGAACAGAGCGCATCGATGACAACATTCCAGCTATTGAAAAGAAATTGGCATTTTTCAGCAGAAATAGCCTCCCCTTGTACAAAGCCATCGAAGATGAGAACAAATTGATCGTGGTAAGCTAAAGTTGCAGTCAACAGTATTTCATTTGAAATCTAAACTGTTCATTTTGCCAATGTTTGTTCTGATTTTGACTGGTCTGGAGGAGTTACCAACTGTTTCTTCAACTTGCAAATATCCCTGGGTGCAGTCACTGCAGTCACACTGACTCAGAACTCTTGCACCACATGAAAGTGTATGCATGAAGATTTTACGGAATAATAATTACTCAATTTCGTGGAAAATATGTATGACTCATTTTAACAGACAAATGCTCATCTATACATAACACAAGTAAACTTTCAACGTGTGGCATCGATGAGGTACATTGAAAGATATATGAAGTCAAAGAGGTTAATCATTACAAAGAAAAAAAAAATAAACCTACATTAGTAGGTGTTATCAATAAAAACAACTGTGAGATTGTCGAATTTATTATTCTGAAGTTGATGATTATTAGGGAGAAAGATATTATGATCTACATAGAAACATGTTAATTCATTCACATGTTTTCATTGAAAACCTTTGATAATTCTAGATTGATGGCGACAGAGATGAAGAAGAAGTTTTCTACGATGTGGTCAAGTGCCTAGACTTTAGTCTGTATGGTATACAGTTGGAGGAGGTAAGTTGTTTTAATGCAAGCATGTACTACCACTGTGCTGTAATCGTGCATGTATGTAAACTATGTGCTTTCATATATACTTCATGTTGTTTTATAAATTATAATAGGTTTGATTTGTTTTTATTGGAAGCGTTCTAGTTATTATACAATGTGATCTTGTCCCATAAGAGTTTCAGGTATAATCAATAAAGCACACTGAAAGAAGTAAGGTAACTCTATAATTTACATTTGCAGTAGAAACAGATTGACTTGTTTCTTGTATGATGTGAAACTACTGAAATTCATTAACAAAGCTGTCATGTAACATCAATAATTTTTGCCGACAATATCAGTATAAAAAGGTTTCCGATGACAATTTATTTGATATGAGTTAAATAATGATTTGTATCTCCTTCCAATGTACCCATTTTGATCGTCTGTCAGTTTGTCACCAGCAAGATTAGGCAAATTCATTGAGTCTTTTCACTCACTGCAAAATTCAGTCTTCTCTGCTATTTAGTTTAACTGTATTTCATAGGTCATTATTCAGTCATACATCTGGACAAACAGAAGAAACAAAACACTCAGTTCAGATTTAATCTTTTTGTTCTTATCTATAAATCTCACTTTTCATGTTCATTCTCTGTACCTACGTTTCCTATTCATATCTTCACATGCTCACAGACAATTACAGTCCTTCTCTGACAAAATGAGAAACACAGTCAAGACTTTTATTTCACTCTTTGACATGAGCATCCAAAACAGCAAACAAACAAACAAACAACATGATAATCAAATACTTTAGTTGAAACAATTGTGGAATTCAAGGAGTTTTCCAAACATTTGTTAAAATAACCACAATATAGCGCTACACGTCTATAAAGACACCCCCATCTCTCCCCCCCCCCCCCGCCCCCTGGGTGGTGTAACAATGTTAATCCAATACAATGAGTATGCCTTTATCAGTTATTTTCACCGTACAGTTCGTATCTTTTTTTTTTTTTTTTAATGAACTGGGAATTTGTTAGGGATCTAATAGTTTCTAATAAATAAAGGGTTCCTTTCACATTTCAAATTTGGAAGCGGTAAAACTTAGCATTTTTAATTTACCGATATCTGCTTTAAAAATAAAAGATAGATCTAGATCTATCAAAAGTAGAAGCCGGAGTCTTGGTCAGAGAACGAAAAACATGGACTGTCCCGAACCAGACGGCGCCTGGCAGAAACAAAAGTGTACGTTACGTTACTCCGCAACGATACCGTAAACATCTTTGGCATGTGACCTAGATAAGACCTGAATGCTTACTACAACAGTTCGGCATGCGGCCGCGGGAAGCTCAGATCTAGCGAGCGTACAAGCCATGAGTAGAAGAACAATCTGCTCCGTGCCACCCTATACCGGCGCCTCTAGAGCCTGATGCTGGACTCCTAAAGTCGCGACTTTCATGGACGTGTTTATCTGAAGTGCTCTGAGCAGTTGTTTTATCTTCCTCGTGATACAATCTGGAAATATTATACTGTCGTAGCAGCAGGTCATATCAGACATGCCCAAAGGACTTGCAAAACTTTGTCCGTGCCTAGGCAAGGTAGGTAACATTTTGCTACAAACTACCAACTGGTATTTTTTAAAAAAATGACTTAGATCTAGATCTGTGTAAAGTTAATGTAATCACACGTTCTACATCACAGCTCACAGCATTGCCATGATCCTGAAATTTAACTTTGAAAATTGGCTGCTGCTCATATAGAATAATAAAGGCCTCTTTAGATCTGATCTGATTTTTTTTCGTGGTATTTTGGGTTGCAGATCTCGAGTGTAAACAGTGCGTGCATTTGGATCTTGATTTAGATCTAGATCTAGATATCTAGATCTACTCGGTTTTCTACAACTGGAACAACGTGTTCTGTTGGCATACACAGTATTAGACTATTTTTATTTTCAGCATGCCGGGGTCATTTGAAACGTGCAAGAAACAATACTTTTATTTAGATGTAGATCTATCTAATAGTTGAAGTATGCGTACCGGTAACAGCTTTCATTGGTAGATCTAGTCTAGCCTGCCGGTAGACTGCATTGTTAGACTACTCAAACCTTAGGACTGCCTCTGTGTCGTACGTATGGGTTGTAATGCAGGGGTATCTGTGCCATTAGTGTGAGCACTGGTCCAAAGCTCAGCCGTCAGGGGGTGTGAGGGGAGGAAAGGGGGGATGCGGGCTATTGCATATTCAGACAGGGCTTAGATAATCAGAGGTTCATTAGATCTACTACAGATCTAAAGTCCATAACTTTCATTCATGGCCACTACAGGCTGGTGGCAGAACCCGCCCCCCCCCCCCACCTCCAAACCTCCTAAGTTCTTGTTCAGCTGTCTGTTACCATAATGTGCTAGAAGCGAGCGTTGCCGAAGACAAGTTTGCAGTCACAAATTCTTCACTTACCGGTCTCTTGACCCCAACACTACTTTCATTATAATAATATTACAACTCCTGGCCTCCGGTACTATACATATGCCTACTACTATACTGCATTGCTATCACCTCTACTACATTGTTACTATGGTACTGTCATTAGAATTACTGCCATTACTACTACCCGGTACTGCTATCATTAGGCATGCTACTACCACTACTATAACTTTACTACAGAGTAGGCCTACTGCTACTACTGCTGTTGTCGCTGCTATTACCTCTATATATATGCAGTGCTGCGAAGTTCGCGCCCTATTTTTAGCTACTCTGCCTAAATCTCGGGAAATCCCGTTCCTGTGTTC
>JBCAUA010045316.1:0-11805 GCA_038406235.1 Peronia verruculata
CACCTTATCCACCTTATCCACCTTGTTTCCAACCGCAAGCCGGTAGAGCCGCCGCCGGACACTGTTTACGTCTGTAAAACCTGTGAAAAAAATCTCAGGAAGTTGTTGACTCCGTTTTGCCGCGTCCTTAGCTATGCGCCGTTAGCACTCGCCGTATGAGAGTGACAACAGTCCTTCGGGGAGCGAGGGGCTATAGTGAAACCTTTGAGCAAGGAGACTCGAAGATGGCATTCAAACCGCTGCATGACCGCGTGCTGGTTCGTCGCATCGAGAGCGAAGAAAAGACCGCCGGTGGCCTGATCATCCCCGACAGCGCGAAAGAAAAGCCCAGCGAAGGCAAGATTGTCGCCGCAGGCCCGGGCGCGCGCAAGGACAGCGGCGAGCTGATCGAGATGGCCGTAAGCGCGGGTGACCGCGTGCTGTTCGGCAAATGGTCCGGCACTGAGGTCACCATCGACGGCGAAGAGCTGCTGATGATGAAAGAATCCGACATCCTGGGGATCATCGCGTAAGGGCCTGCCCCTGACGCACCCCAATCCCGAAATTCCTGATAATAGGAGACCAAGCACATGGCTGCTAAGGACGTCAAATTTAACACGAACGCCCGCGACCGGATGCTCAAAGGCGTGAACATTCTGGCCGATGCCGTCAAGGTCACGCTGGGCCCGAAAGGCCGCAACGTCGTGATCGACAAATCCTTTGGCGCACCGCGCATCACCAAAGACGGTGTGACCGTGGCCAAGGAAATCGAACTGGAAGACAAGTTCGAGAACATGGGCGCGCAAATGGTGAAAGAAGTCGCCAGCCGCACCAATGACGAGGCCGGCGACGGCACCACCACCGCCACCGTTCTGGCCCAGTCCATCGTCAATGAGGGTCTCAAGTCCGTTGCCGCGGGCATGAACCCCATGGACCTCAAGCGCGGTATCGATAAAGCGGTCGCAGCCGCCGTCGTCAAGGTGCAGGAAGCGTCCATCCCCTGCGAAGATGCCAAGGCCATTGCCCAGGTTGGCACCATCTCCGCCAACGCTGACGTGCAAGTGGGTGACATCATTGCCGAGGCCATGGAAAAAGTCGGCAAGGAAGGTGTTATTACCGTCGAGGAAGGGTCTGGCCTGGAAAACGAACTGGACGTGGTTGAAGGTATGCAGTTCGATCGTGGCTACCTGTCTCCTTACTTCATCAACAACCAGGACAGCATGAGCGTAGAGTCTGAAGCGCCCTACATCCTGCTGGTTGACAAGAAAATCTCCAAGTTCTTCAATCAGACAATGCCCATGCACATAACTCAGCTCTCTGACTATCCAGACTTCTTTGCCTTCGCGATCACACTGCTGCTTACAGGTAAAATGAGTTTTTAATTTTTAATTTTTTTTTTCTTTTTTTTTTAATATTTTGATGTCATCATCATTATCATCATTAACTTCTTTGCTTCTGAGTGTTTGCTTCCTATTGCACTCAGGTATTTTCCCCCCTCATTTTTATAGGCTAATAGAATGATTATCATCATCATCATCATCATCATCAAAATTCTATGCTTTTAGTAAGGGATCATCCTATTCTTACAGGGTTTTTATTCTTTTTTATTTTTTTTTTAGCTAGTATCATCATCATTATCATCATCATCACCATTTTCTTGATCCTTATTTTTGTCATGGTCATCATCGTCATCATCATAATCGTTTATATAATGCCTTGAATTATCAGAAATATACTGTCAACAAAACACCATCATCATCATCATCATCAATATTTTACACAAGTAGCCTAAAGTTTGAAACGAGCTGTCTGTCGGCTACTAACATAAATCACCAAATGAGGCAAATAATAATAATAATAATAACCAATATGTAAAAAAAATTAAATTTAAAAAAATAAGATAATAAAATAAAGGGATGGTCACGGCCAAATTTTTTTAACTTATTGGTTCTTCATCATTGTCATCATCCTCATAATCAGCAGCATCAACATCATTTTCATTGATATAAATGTCTTAAAACTCATCAGCCTCATCTTTACCATGATCATTGTGATTGTTATCATTATGTAGAAATGTCTTAAAATCTGAGGCAGACTTCAAATAACAAAAAAAAAAAAAAAACCCAAAATAAAGATTCAATAATTATATAGAACTCGATGTGGTAAAAATTGATAAATATTGATATTTCTAGACAAATCGTCATTTTATTGAGAAAAAAATCTTGGTAATCGTCATCATCATCACAAAAACTTAATTCGCAGCTGATGAGATTTAATTCACAACATATAAGCTGCATTCACACACAGTTTGCATATAAACTAAATGAAAGAGCCATAATTTTGCTCTCATTGTAGTGAAACATTTTTTTTTTTTTTTTGCTTGTCCATATCTGGTATATCGTATCTGTCAGTAACTTATACGGGTTGACATTTTTATTTTGGTGTAAGCAAATCAGTCCTGCTTTTTTTACAAGCTATTGTCAATGAAAATGCCAAATTAAAATGTTCTGACCGGTAACTTCAAATTACTCCTCACATTTCAAGGCAAAATGGAAATTTCATGATTCAATCGTGATTTTTTTTTTTTTTTTCTCTTAAGGGAAAAAATTACAGTTACAATATTATTATGTTCTGGACCAGCTATATGTGAGTCAATCTTCCTCTTCTTCCTCTCTTTCTTCTTCTCCTTCTTCTTTTTTTAAAAATAAAAACAAACTTATTTGGTCTCTTAACCGTCCTGCCTCTAGCAGCTGAAGTATTCCTATATGTAGATGACTTGATTCGCATTCTTTTTTTTTTTTTTATTTTCTTTCATTATGGTCTCTCAAGCTGCGATGCCTCAGGCAGCAGAAGTGACATAGCAGGGAACCAGAATTTACTGTCTCAGAATAGTGAAGAACCATAATTTAATTTTCCCATGCTTTTGGTGAGAATTTATTTAAATTTCTGGGAGTTTTTTTTTTTTTTTTGATAATCCATTTTGGTCTTGCATCCTACAGTACTTCTGGCAGCTGGCGTGAAAGAATCGACCAGATTCAACAATGTTTTCACTGGTGTCAACCTCCTGGTGGTATTGTATGTCACCATTTGTGGCATGTTCAAACTGGACTGGAATAACTGGACTCTGGAGGAAAGTCAGGTAGGTCGTAATCATAGTCACACGTTCTCCTTGGCTGTTTGCAGAATTGTATTTAATTAAGACATTACATGCATTAGCTCTACATGACGGGAACTAATGGAAATTCTAACATTTCAAAAGAGTCATAAACGAGCAGGCATTTGATATGCTACATGTGCTAAATTCATTAAAAAAGTACACTGTTACTTTCTTCAGTAATGTTTGCATTTACTCGAGACTGTATGAACCGTTGGCAAAATAAAAAAATTGACAATTTTAATTGTGGAAAGTTTAGGAAGGTAGACCTAGATCTAGTGGGAGTTCGTGCTTTGGTCAAAGTCATTCTAGGACACACTGTCATTTTCTTCAGCCTACTTCATAGCATTTGGTACTCTCTCTGAGCATGAAAAATTATAAATTCATGTATAGCCTTGAAGTTTCATTTTCATGCTAGTCTGGACATTGATACATAGGTGATATGCCTATAAGGGAGTACCCTTCTTTGGCTGTCTCATTTCAGTGAAGAACCAAGGTTTCGCATTCATCTATAGATGACTTGGTCATATATGATATTTTCATGGGAGACAGGATTTAATATAGGATCGAACGAGGTCTTAATGTTCTATGTTATTAACTTGTTTTACTTTGTTGTTGGAAATCTTTATCTTAGTCAAGCATCGCTAACTAGCTCAGGTAATGTAGAGTATAATTATCATATGTTTTGTTTTTATCATGAGCTATGAAATTTTCATCCTTGTTGGTCTTTCCAATACCTGTCTCAGATCCCAAAGAGTGCTGGCTCTGGAGGTTTCATGCCCCATGGATTTTCTGGCATGATGGCTGGAGCAGCTACCTGTTTCTATGCCTTTGTGGGCTTTGATTGTGTGGCCACAACAGGTGAGAAATAGCAGGACTAAGAAAAGAAGAAATTATTGTCACACAAGTCTTATCCCGCAAACACTATATGTTGTCCACCTGGGTCTAATTCTGCAACATCTGTGGGATGAGTTTTTTAGCCTTCTTTTTTCCTTTATTTTACTGCAGAAGCCATCAGAACTGCCACAGAACTCCCAACATCATTTTATTTCAATGACGCTATTGGAAATAGTTTTTATAATACAGTACCTTACACAAACTATAGTAGTCAAACTATGTTGGTTTATGAGCTGCAGTGACTGGTTTTTGCACTATTAAGAATTTCTTTGGACAAGTTGCTGAATGTTTTTGAACACGATTCCTATGATGATGAATGTAACTTACTCTTATGTCACTTATTGATCCTACCTTCACATGGTAGAAAACTAAGTATCCATCAACTCTAGAATAAGTGACTCCCCCTTCCGCTGATCTTCATAGGCATTTAAACATTGCCACTTTTGTTGTGATGTCACCAGTCCTGTATTACAGATCTGGATAGGAACAACCCATTGAAGTCCATTTCAACTATGAAAGCCTTTGTACCTCTCACCCACTTATTATATTTAAGTCATACACTGGTAATATATTGCTGCTTATCATTATAGTGTTATGACCAAAATTCTGTATTGAATTTTTTTTTATCTATATGGTAGAAAACCAAAACCCACAGAAATCTGTTTCCATAGAGAAAGTTTCTTCTTGCTTCCAATCTTCTTATCATTCTTGATTGAAAAAAAAGGAAGAAAAAGAAAACTGATATTGTTGCTTTTGGGTAATCGTAACCAAGCAATAAAATTACACATTGCACAGTGCATGTATTTGCTTTTCTCATGGTTGTTTCATGCTCCTTTTTCAGGGGAGGAAACCAAGAATCCACAGAAGTCTATTCCCATTGGAATAGTTGTCTCCCTACTTCTGATCTTCCTATCCTACTTCAGTGTATCGGCTGTGATAACCCTGATGTGTCCCTACTATCTGCTGGACAAAGATGCAGCCTTAGCTGTGGTGTTTGAGCGTGTTGGGTGGGGTGTGGCTAGATATATCATCACTGCTGGAGCTGTCTGTGGACTGTCCACAAGGTATAGCTGGGGCTTTGGTTCACCTATTATTTGATGGACTTAGAGTCCCTGACTTCATTTTAGAGCCATATTACACTTCCTGTCTTGAGAAAAATTTTTGAACAGGCAGTGGAAAAGAGCACAGAAATCTGTTTATTTGTTTGGTTTGAAATACATACACCTGAAGATTCTGGAAAGAAGAACCAGTTAAGAAGGCATATCTTTTGACAACACTGTATTCCATTTTCTTCTCCAAAGTGCTTGGTAGTCTCTTTGTAGTTGCAAGTTCAAATTTCATTGACAAAGGATGTAATATTGGCCAGTGAGCATATTCACTCATGGGGCAATCATGTCAAATTTCCCTCTTTGGTTATTTTCACCATATTTGCTTAGGGAAAAACCAATGTCTCTTAGGCACCAGAATTACCAAGTTTTTATGTTTGATCAGGATTATTGATAGCTCAGGAAAGAGCAGCAATGTCATGTTTCCTGGCTGGGATATAGGAGAAATTGGAATGATTTCGTATGAGATCCATCTAGAGTAAGGAAAAACAGAACTGACCCATTAAATTCATAAAAATGAAAGAGTCAATTCGTATTATGATTGAAGGTCAAATGATCATTCTAGTTGCAGATGCATAGATACAATAACCCTCATCATATTATAATACTGCTCTTGCAAGACTTCTTTTTTCCAAGAATGAACATTTTCTGTAACTCTTGCATGAGTCAGTTTCAGAATATATTGGGAGGAATAGAACAGAAAGAGATTAACCCAGTTTTCGGTCATTTCATTTGGTGTAAATTTTAACATCTATGACAAATGTGAAATGTTGATTCTTGATGAACACCAACCATTTCATGGAACAGAAGATGATGTTATGCTGGATTGTGACATAATTTCATTACTTAATCATTAATTCATTGTCAGCTCTTTCTCTTTTCAAGTTGCATATTTGAGATGTATTTTATCTGATGAAAGAAACAAAATTATTGTTTTCTCTGTCCTCAAATCAGTTTGCTAGGTGCCATGTTCCCACTGCCTAGAATTTTGTACGCAATGGGAGGAGATGGACTAATCTTCCGCTTCATGGGCAAAGTCTCTGAAAGATTCAAAACCCCAGTTATTGGGACAGTCATCTCTGGTCTTTTTGCAGGTATGAGAGTGAAAGTGCTTCTTGCTTTGAGAGAAAACTAAAAATCAATTTTATTTAAGACAATTTTTTCGATAAAATGTTGGTTTTGTTTACTGTTGATTTACTGAATATTTATGGTCTTGTTTATAGTTCATTTGATTACTGGTGTACAGGTTATTGTGGAATACTATGAAGTCATTATGATAATTATTTCTATCATTGTTTGCTTATAGATATTACTGTCACTTTCATGATGCTAGAACGGATAACATACATGCAGCTGAGATAAGAGAGGATTTTATGCCACAAATTTCTTTACTGACGTCATGTCTATCTTGATATGAGGATAATGGAGTTGGGAGAGATAAGATGAAGTATGAAACAGTAGCCAAGGCTGGGAATGTTTTGCTCTTTCAATGCAGTGTGTACATTAATATGAACAATCTCAGTGTATGGTGTTGCTCTTGCAAGTGCCTTAAAATATTATTCCCCTGTTAGGGAGATTGTGAAGTAATTTGGAGGGGGTTTTGAGAAAGGGAGAAAGCTATAAGAGTAAGAAAGACATTTGGGAAAATGAGATAGGAAAAATGAATAAGAATAGGTGATAACTGAGAGGAGGGAGGAGGGGAAATGCAATAAACATAGAGAACGGAATTTTATTCAATTCACATATGGTCAACTTTTGCAGGCTTGATGGCCATGTTGTTTAACCTGAAAGAGTTGGTGGACATGATGTCAATAGGTACCCTATTAGCCTACACACTTGTTAGTGTCTCTGTCCTCATTCTCAGGTAAGGACAGTTTTTATCAGTCCAAGCCACAAAGATCTAACTTGACAACCATTCATGCATCTGACTCACACTCTACCTATCCATCCATTCATCTGTCCATCTATCCAGCCATCCATCTGTCCTTCTTTCCATCCGTTCATCTGTCTGTCCATCTGCCCACATGTCTGTCCATCCATCTGTCAGTCCATTCATTGATGCATTCTTTTTTGTTATGTAAAAAAAAAAAAAAAGAAATGTGGCTTGATTTTTTGCATTACAAATTTTAAAACTTAACATTAATTACAACTCTTATGCAACTGTACTATATACATGTATTCCAAGAACCTGGTTTCAACAAATGTGCTATTGCTTCCACAGATACGAAGCTGATGTGAATCTGCATGGCAGCATGAGTGTGTCTGTCATGGATGATGCAGCCAGGGCAGCAGTAAAGAGAGAGCCCTTCACCCTTGGTCGTCTTGTCAGGCCAGAGTCCCACCAGCCCACCCGGCTCTCTGCTTTGATAAGCAAAGTGGCCACAGCATGTGTATGTGAGTTTGGCTTGAGTTTCCACTCTATGCAGTGTGGCCATTATATGTCCATAGCTATCATCATCCTCTTATGTACCATATTGGAACTTTTGAGAATCAGTTCCTCTAAAGCAGCCTTTACTTATGCTGTGTCACACATTATTGATGAAAGACTATTAGACCATATAAATTGATGTCATCAGTCACATCTTATGGAGCTGCCACATTTGATTGACTTATCATAATGTTTGGTGCTGAGACTTGGAAAATTAGTCATTGTGAAATGAATACACAATATTAAAACAGTTTATGTGCTACATATTTCAAGCACAAAATGACTGACAAAATCCATTACTTTCAGAAATAATACATGTATGTGATCTGTGATCCTAGACTTCTGTATTTTTCTATATTACACTTTTGGTTCACAAAAACAAGATAAACAGCTCTATCAAACTATGCCCCATCCATGAGAAAAATGATGTGGTTTATCTTAACATTCTTTTTCTAAGTATCAGAAAGCCAAGAAACAGTAGGTGGTAAAATATAGGTGTGATGATAGGTCAGATTTCAAAATAGATCAAACCATACTGAGAAACCGGACATAAAAACTCATGAAGTAACTTCGGGGCTCTTCTGGCAGGGGAGAGCTAATCAACCACTCGATTACCCACATAAAAATGTTCATTGTAACTAAATTGTCATTTCAAATATGCTGATAATGTTCATATGAAATATTTGGCCACCATTATAAATTGGTTTGGGCTGGTTCACATGATCATTGTCACAGTTATTGCAAACAGCTTTAAGCATACGTTAGTACCACCCGATGTCAGGTGCTTTGACTCCAATCCCCCAATGGCCGCGAGCGGTTGGCTCTTTGCAGCATTGCAGTGTTTTGGACATGTGAAGATGTCTTGGGATGTAGTGGGCCCTCCCCGGGTGGGGGGATCCCTGTGTTTTTTGGCCCATCCTGTTAAATAAGCTCGAGTTGCTTAGGCTTAGTCCGCATAGATTTTGAGTCTTCGCTTGGTTGGGTTCAAATCATCCAATGTGAGCGAGCAGCAGCAACCAGGGGGGAACTATAGGTCGCAACTCTCGGCTCGGGGATAGGTTGCTCGTCTGCTGCGAGCAAATGCCCAGTATGGGTCAACAGGGACATTTATGTGTACTAGGAAAACCAATTTTAATCAAAAGAATATGTCCTGCCAATAAGTGTGGAGATGTCAGGTGCTAGGCACAGACACATGCCTAAACATGTTCCATCGTAAGAATATTTAAAGAGAACAGTTGGTATTGCTGTTAGATTTTGCATTCTGTTCCCACTGCCTAGAATTCTGTATGCAGTGGGAGGAGATGGACTGATTTTCCATTTTGTGGGTGAAGTCTCTGAAAGATTCAAAACCCCAGTCATTGGGACAATCATCTCTGGTCATTGCATGGGTAAAAAGAGTGACATTATTTGTTTATCTTCACTGACATCCCTCCAAATCTTCCTGGTGTCCTGTTCCCATGTCCTGCTTCTTATCCTTGTTAGTTAGTGACTACCTTTTTGTTTTCTCTTACAGGTTTGTTTGTCATTGCCTTCTCAGCATTTTTGATATTTGCTGAGAACAACTTAATGCATAAGGAGATTTGGGCCATTGCTGCAAGCACTATCCTAGGGATTGGGCTTATTATATGTGTGTGTGTCATTACACGACAGCCACAAAGTCAAGCACCCTTGCCATTTAAGGTAAGATTTCCTCTGAAAAGCCTTTATACTCTAAAGTATTATAAGTGCCATTGTAGAACTGTGACATGTTATATAATTATCATCCATTCATGTATCCATGCACTCATCCATTCATGTATCCAATCACCCATGTATCCAACCATCCATTCATCCAACCATTCATGCATGCATCCATCCATCCATCCATCCATCCATCATCCATCTGTCTATCCATCCATCCATCCATCCATCCATCCATCCATCCATCCATCCATTTGGCCATCCCTATATTCATCCTTTGATCCAGGTTCCACTAGTACCTTACATCCCAGCACTTAGTGTGTTTATCAACATCTATCTCATGTTGAAACTCTCTTCAATGACGTGGCTACGATTTGCTATCTGGATGGTCATAGGTAAAAGTTTTATTAAAAAGTTTTTAAATATCCCCTTTATGATTTTTTTTTTAAAGCCATTAAAACTAGATGTTATATATAAATGCTGTGCTCACCCCCTGCCATTTTCTATGCAGTTTTGTATTGTTTTATTTTATCAGCTTTTATTAAACTACCTCATGTTTTCCACCATTTTGTCTGCCTGTCTTTCCTACAGTCTTTTATTTTCCATATCTGTCATTCCTTTTCTTACCTCCTCTATGAAATATATCTGCATATCTATCCTCTCATACTGCTCTCCTCCTCTCTCTCTTTCTCGATCTCTCTCTGCAGTTCTCTCTTTCCCCATGCCTTATCTTGCCCTATCCCATAAACATTGCTGTTTGAATAAACAAAACATTTTCCCGTTTGTCTGCCATTGTGAATGTTGATTTTATAAGTCCTGCCAAGCCCTATTGGTCCCATGCAAAGATATACAAATCTATCCCATACTTTTGACTTGGCTTTGTCACTTTGACAATACCTATGCTTCATGAGTTTGTTTTCCCATGTTTAAACCCTTACCCGCCCATATTGTATTGAATTTCTTAGTAACTTTGATCACACTTACAAAAACTTCTTCATGTCACTTTTTTGCATTTGTTCTCCACATCCTTACTTTTGTCACCATTTTATGTAGAACCAGAGCTGTTCAAACCACCCCCTTGAAACAATGTTTTTAAAAACAAAAATAAACTGTTTTATCATTGGTCTCAGATGCAATTTCTAAAGAGAAGTTGAAAACAAAAATTAAAAAAAAAAAGATATGTAGTTTGTCAGATATGAAGAATGGTATGTAAGGAACATTATTCTGGCAGCCCACAATTCCTTTAAAATTTCTATTTAATCATGCACCATCTTCTAAGTATCAGGAGCTGCCCCGGTGGATTTTAATTAAGGATTGGGGGCAGGGGGACGGGGAGAGTGATGTCTTTTTTTTTGTGATTATTAGCAAAAAAAGAATTCTATGATCACATATTAGTTAAAGGGGCTGGACATAACAGATAAAATATAACTGTGCTCAAGTCTAGGCTTAGTAGTAAGCTCATGTTCTAAACATTCCCCATAAGTCATGTATATCACATAGATGAGTTTGGGCTAAGTTTGTTAGAATGAATTTCAAATTAAATTGCTTTGGAGCATAATCTGTGTTCAAATCGTCGCTGGAATTGAGTTAAATTTGGTGTGACAAGTTGAAATGGGTCTGATGTCAAACCTTACTTGTAAAGAATTATCAGTGCCAGTGGAAAGGGCAATCAGTGTTCTTGTCTTTAATGAAAAAAAGATTTGGTTCTGATTTTGCTGTGCTGAGAAATATTCATGTATTCACACTCAAAATTAACTTCTGTGACCCAGTGGAATCATATTCTCTCAATGTGGCTCACTCTGACATCCGAGTCCTTTCATTTCGATGCATAAGAAATGATAATTGTTTGTGAAATATATCCACCTGCTTGTGTTTCCTTATCCAGCTTCCTCCCAAAGAAAATTTTATTTTCAGGGTTTACCATCTACTTTACGTATGGTCTGCACAACTCCAGCATGTCCAAGAAGGAAACAACAATGATGATGAAAGTTTCAATGTCTGAATCATCACTGGAAGGTGCCAGTGACAAGACTCCAAGCAACAGCAGCAGTGTCACCTCATTTACTGAAGATTCTCGTTTGATAGACCATGATGCACATGTTAAGAATAGGAAACCTTCATTCTCGTTGGTGCAGGAATATTAATGTTGTCTGCCTGCAACAACATACCACATATTCACATTCAACTGGTGCTTAACTCTGTGCTGCGGAGATAGCCATCTCTGAAATGTCTGAGAAGCATGACATAGGTTCATTGACTTCATACCTTCATGCCACTCTTTATGACTTGAGTTAAATAGTTCACCCAGTTATTGCAGAATCCTCTCTGAGGAGAACATTAGCACCAAGAAAACCTATTTGCTGAGGCTGTTCTTTCCCTGGGAATCAAGTCACAGATGAAGAGAGCGTCTGTCCTGCTAAGGTATTCATTTATGCTGCACTTTTTAGCACCACAATTTTTCTCACAATAGTATTTCAGTTTTCATTTGTGTCTGTGTGTGTGTTTTTTTTTGGGGGGGGGGGGGGGGCGAGGACTCCGAATCCCGTCTAGGTTTTCCCGTT
>JBCAUA010045327.1:0-11805 GCA_038406235.1 Peronia verruculata
ACCGTTCACAGATTTTAGCCGATATGCTGCCATTACCCGTTCGACTAATCTGTTCATCCCTGGATAATAAAACACATGAAAACGTCTCAAAAAATACTAGAGTTATATCACTTACAATAGACATCCCTGAATGATTTAGCTGACACACTACCTCTTCGCACGCTTCCTAATCAACGATCATTCGCTCTCCTCAGAAGCAAATAGAAATATTAAAACGTCAAAACTTTCACTTCGCCATACAAATATCCTTTACTGTTAAATCCTTCCATTTGTCCAACGAAGAACGTCCACACGTAATATTAAAACAGTTTCGAACATACAATAAAAATAACACACATAACACTGACACAGAGTCACTATCTCACAGCGGCAGTACTACAATCGGTAGGGATACCGGTATGGCATCATACTCGCTCCTGATTAACATCCTTACCGGTAGGGCTACCATTTTTACATGAAAGTCAGTGATTACTTCTTCTTTTTACCTTTCTTGGCCTTTGTTGCCTTGGTCTTTGCGGCCGCCAAGTTGATCTTCAACTTCAGACCCCCAGTCGGGGCTGCTGGCGATGGGGGAACCATAGGCTTCCAGAGACGCCCAAACCGTCTGTCGAGCCGCTTGGCCAACTGGAGATCTTTGGGCATTATTGTGACACGTCTTGCGTGTATGGCACAGCTATTGGCGTCCTCGAACAACTCGATCATCATACTTTCGGCGGCTTCTTGCAGGACGTACAGTGCGGCTGATTGCATTCTGAGTTTATCGCTTTCGTTCTGCAGGATTTCACGGACTGCCCGAGCAAACGACCCCAAACGGATGAGCAAGCATACCGACTTTTGATAATGTTTGATCTCGCGTAGGTATCTTGGTTGCTTGTATTTCTTCCCTCGCTCGTTGGGAGGATAATAACCCATTCTAGTGTGCCGTTGATTCCCATGAGATCGACTGGCCCTATATGACCGAGCTTCGTTCACGGAGGATTGGATCCATCGGTTTCCGTTTCTACGGAGTTCCTTCTTTCGGCGCCTCTCAGCCTTCTCTTTTTCTCGGCGGCGACGGGCAGCCTCAGTCAGAGGTTCTACCCCGCCTCGGGCAGCCTTGCTTTTAGGTGGCACTGAAGGAGAAATAGGCAATATTAAAGACTCTCTTTCGTTTTCAACATCATTTGTGGCCTGCATGGCCTCTATTACTCTACTTGAGGATGCATTCCCCGTATCCAAATCTAAATCCATCTCATTAGCATCAACACCATGTTCGCGGGCGGCCCGGATTATGGTAGCCATATCCTTGCCCCTACTCGCATTTCTAGGTTTTTCGTTCCCATCACCAGTATTATGAACAGGCAACAGTTTTGCAACTTTTGAGATGTCACCTTCTCGGGAATTTTCTTCATCATCATCTGAGACCCCTTCCCCCACTAGTGCCGTAAAACTTAAAAGGGAAGAATTACTGTCCCGAGAAGGAGACACATCAAGTGCTGTAATAGCTTCAGCAATTGAACTATTAACACCAACTCGTCTCACAACTTCCTGGAGGATATCCCCCAGAACCTTTCTGGCAGCGACTACATGCGGATCTGCCATTCTATCTACAAAATACATGGTTTGGTTTGAGTACGGGGGTCGTTACCCGATGATGGATGCCCCCTACCTACGGATCACATTGTATACATCTTCGTGGTTTTCACCCCAGGTTTGAAGGAGTGAACTTCGGACACCGCGCGTCGGCCATCTTGGTTTTGGTTTTCAGAGCGGGTACACGTGTATTACCGTCCCTTTGATTGAAATATGGAGGATTTATACCGCCTTGACCGTATCCTGGAGAGTTTGGGTGAAAACTTCACCCAACAACTGCGGGAGATGGTAAATACTTGCTTTATTACTTTGTTCATGACAGTTCACGTACGGACACGCTTTAAGAAATGTTTTACGTGATTAGAGCTGTACTAACGTTACGTTTTTAATCCGGTTGTTCCCTCCTTCTTTCCTAGGGGTTTAAGAAGGTAGATTACTCGGCAGCACAGCTGCTAACGGCGATGTACTCGTGCGAAGAGCGGTTAGGCCGCACGTTCACGGACGAACAAATCCGTAACGGGGAGTTAGCAGCGGCTCTTACTAAAAAGGACTTCTCCCCTGGACGGGTGAGTGTCTTTTTACTTACTCAGTTAACTAAACTGACGGTTTCTATTGCTGATATTAGCTCAGAGTCACCTCCGACGTCAACTGCCCGCCCTCTCTGTTCGGGGCTCCAGGTTGGTCTAATTCTCCCCGCGGGTTCTTTATGCGCACCGTTCGAAGTTGTTTACTCCCTTCAGCTGTAGGCCGGTAGGCCTACCGGTAGGGTTATCAATCTTCCCACCCCGCACTGGCATACCGGTAGCCCTACCGTTTCAGGACTTAGTAATTTACCACATATCACTTTATTGGTATTTAGGAGGAAGCGCTGATGAAGGCCCGCAAGGCCCAGTCCCAACGTAAGCTCGTGGCACAATTGCAAGAAGACCCGGACTTTCGTCAACTATTTGAGGAGGGTGTGGCAGAATACCGTCGTAAGTATTGCTATTTACCTATTAAATGTGCAGTTTTCTTTCCGACATTTCCCCACCATAAATCCTCTACATCTTCCCCCACAAACGTTTCTTAATTTTAATTTAAGGTTTGCCGGCGGCCACCATCTTTCACAACGTAGAGGCTCAACGCCGTCAGACCCGCAGCCAAACGGGCAGTGAGATCATCCAGCGATTCGAACGTCTTATGAAGGACTGGCCCCCCTCCCTGAGAGGCGTGGTGGACGAGGTCACGGCAAAGGAGCAGCTAATCGGGGTACTTACTTCTCTTAATCTCGCAACGAAATGGCTTCTTGAATTTCCTGCATCAGTAAGTACTTGGCATACACGTTCCTGGCAATTACGAGTCTGACCTGATATAGCGCCTCCGACAGCTTATAGAATCGAATAATGCCGTGGTGATCCCCACAATGTAAACAGTAAGATTTGTAACCTTCTCGGGGTAATATACTGCTTCTTAGATACTGTCCCAGCTCAGTTTTATGCCGAATGTGTCGGATCAGAGATTTCTCAAACTGGACCAAGTCTGTATCTTTGGCGGCTATTAGTTCGATTAAAGTCCTGCGACTCATCTTTCCAACATCCCGTCTGTCCCCTTTGAGATTATTTTTCGTTTATTATTTCAATTATGTATTACACCACTTTCAGGCTGTTCGGCACAAGCAACGGGCCATACACCTGAGACGTCTGGCACTTGAAGAGGAAGATGCCGCATGGGACCTCTTTGCAGGAGCGCTCCTGGGTAGCGATACCCCCAACCTTTGGCGGCTGCTTGAACCGATCTTTGGTTTAAATGCTAATTTGGTGAGTGCTTATTCCAAGTTTTATCCCGCTTTTACTTCTGTTTCTGCAGAAATTGATACAATTCAGAGTTATGCTCCCATAAATATTCCACCATGGGTATCGGTGTAAACTTAGAAATCCAACATTTTTGATAATAGTCAAAGTTAGGAGGATTTTTGTCTTCCCACATTAGCATCCATAAGTAGATTCCGAGGGTGGTGCAGTACTGAAGATGACGCTGCAACCGTTTTTCCAATGCAATGTTATGTGGGTCGGTCCACTCTACAAATCCTTGTGTTTCCATTAGTCTATTGCTGTCTTTTTGGACTCACCCTCAAACTGTCAGCATAAATAATCCTTCTGAGCAATTCGGGAAACCACTGACTTAATCCAAACAAAGCACGATAGGGTCGATACCACCAATTCCAACTTTGGCAATGGTAACAGTATATGTCTTCAGGCTCATCGTTCAGCATCAGCTCAGTCATAATATACAATCCTAACGTTGTTTTATAACGCATATGCCGCTGAAGCATAACATCCCACTGATGCACCCTCGGATCTTCTTTGTCTATTAATTCGTCCAATTGATCATACATAGTTCAAAATTTCTCTACCCTGTCCATCCCGCCTCTCGGGGTTGCTACTATGTAGCTTCTCGCAATTCTGCAACATTGTTGCAGATCACTTCCCGGAACCAACTGTCAATCATTGGTCAATAGTTTCCACTTCCTGTTTCTATTTATATCTTTTCAGTTCCAGGACACGGACACCCCCGAGGGTGAGGACGAAGAAGACGATGATGCGGACGATTCTACCGAGACCGAGGAAGACGAGGACGTGGAGGAGGCTAAGGGGGAGGAGGAGCTGGGAATCTCATCCCTGCTAGAGTTACTGCCTTTCTCCCCTCGTCGTTCCCCTCGTCGTTCCTCCAAGCGGCCTGCCCCGGACTCAGCCCCTGTCCACGTGCCTGCGGCTAAAAAGCACACTGGCCCCCGGGGTCCCCCAAAGGGCGCTCCCCCCGTCCCATCTGTCCGCTTCCCTTCCGCCCAGGTATTAAGGGATTCCAAATTTCCGAACAAGAAGGATACGATTGTATTTTATCCTTCTTCCTCTCAGGCCCTCGACCCTCGTCACGCCTATAACATAGGTGTTCCCAGCGACCACGTCCGTAAGTTAGTCCGACCCCACAAACAGAGCCAATACGGCTGCTGTCTTTGCCCATACGTTTCAACTTCCAAAGCCCAGACCAACTCTCACGTCCGCCGTGTGCATCTCGGCATTACTGTTGGTTGCCGTCTGTGCACCGTTCGCTACTACAATGGGGCGGAGTGGGTCCACCACGCTCGGGATAAACACAGTGCTCT
Source organism: Peronia verruculata (assembly GCA_038406235.1). Lineage (NCBI taxonomy): Eukaryota > Metazoa > Mollusca > Gastropoda > Systellommatophora > Onchidiidae > Peronia > Peronia verruculata. The sequence goes on from JBCAUA010045327.1 coordinate 4,715, forward strand.
TTCGGATGACGAGATTCTCGGTGACCCCGTCCCCCTGCTTGAAATAAAGGAGGAAGTTACACCAGCAGCACTGGCGTCTGCACTGACCGATTAATCATTTTCTCTCGACTCATGTATCTCTCAGCGTTATCTTAAAAATAAATTGATTTCATGTTCGTTTTCACACAAATCTCTTGTGCTTCATGTCTTTTTATAGCTCACCCGGTAGGCCTACCGGTATGGCTTTGTTCGCGGCTATTTCCAGCAGCCCTACCGGTAGGGATACCGCTTAATACCAATTTTGGGGGGATTTCGTTTGTATCCATAGCAAAGAAGGCTTATTACGACGAGAATAATAAACCTGCACTTGGTTTTTCTACCGGTCGTTGGGAGCACGTCCACCGATCAAGCTCTTGTAGGAGAGGTCTAGATGGGGTCTGTAGCCCCCTCTCCCACATATTGGCCATCCACTCCCATATGACTGAAAACTCAAGGCTCATTCGTGTAGATATATACAAAGTTATAAACTCATTCTATCGCACTCCAACCCTCCCCCACCAAAACATAGCGTGTCCCACGCTAGTAGTCAGGATCAAAATAATGATCCATGAAGAAGTTAGCCTTAGCTAACTGTACCTCCTGTTGCTCGCGAGTGTCTTCAGTGAGAATGGGGAACAACATATTACGATGTAAAACTCTGATGTTTGAGTTGTTACCGATCTCTTGAACCTCGAACACCAATTGATTATCGAATTGGCGGAGAACCTGAAATGGCGTTTGTTCCCATCGATCCTCGATTTTGTGATGGGCTGGATCTGCAACCATGACACGAACCAGAACAATATCACCGGGTTCCAGCTTTTGACAACGATATTTGCGATCGTAATATTTCTTGTGTCTGGCAGCTTCCTTGGCACTATGTTCAGTTGCAGTTCTAAAAGCCCATTGTAATTGAGTTCGTAACTTGGTGGCATAGGTGCTGCGGGAGTTAGAAGAGATTTGAGGATCAGTAACACCAAAAGCAATATCTACAGCTAACACCGGGTGTCTACCAAACATCAAATAGTGAGGCGTAAAGCCGGTTGTCATAGACACGGTGCAGTTGTAGGCATGAGTCATAGTCGATACATGATCTTGCCATTGTACCTTTTTCTCCTTAGGTAGAGTTCCCAACATACCAATCAGAGTTTGATTGTATCTCTCACAGATCCCGTTAGTTTGGGGGTGATATGGAGAAGTACGCAATTTCTTGACACCAGCTAAATGGCAAAGTTCATGAATCAATTTGCAGTCGAAGGATTTACCCTGATCAGTCAGGATTTTTGAAGGCCATCCGAAATAGACTAGGAACTTCTCCCAGAATGTTTTTGCAACTACTGAAGCCTTCTGTGAAGTTGTAACGAAAGCCTGGGCGAATTTGGTAAAATGATCAGTGACCACAAGTATGTTTTTCTGGGCAGCCCTACCAAGAGTCATGAAGTCAAGATGCACTAACTCCAGTGGGTATTGGGCTTGAATCGGATTCAATTTAGCTCTTTCAGCCGGCTGCTTGAATCGGATGCAACGATCACATTTTCTAATGTGATCTCGACAAGCATCATTCATGAAAGGCCAAAAGAACCTTTCCTGAACTAGGGCAATGGTTTTGTCCATACCCACATGTCCCATGTCATCATGACAACCACACAAGGCTTGTGGAACTTTTTCATTTGGTACTACGAACTGAAGTACTGGCTCAAGATGGTGTTTCAATTTGATTTTTCTATACAACAATCCATCTCGAAGGACTAAATCACGTCTCACTCGGAGGTACACCTTCATTCCGGGGGACAACTCATCTTTGGCCGATTGTTGTAATAAGGTCCCATTTTTCATCAGCTCCATCACCTTAGCTATATCTGGATCCTCAAACTGCCATTTCTGCCAGTCTCCCACAGAGTTCTCTAGGATGTCTACATGGACCTGATTACTAGCTATCAGATGATCAATGTTCAACTCCAAAGGAGGAATGTTACTGGACATACACGATTTGCTTAGCAGCGCTTGAACTACTACTGGTTGGATTTCTACCAGATCGCCCCTTTTGTTCCATGGAATACGAGATAACGCATCCGCTTCTACATTTGACTTTCCTGACCGATAAAAGATCTTGAAATTATATCGAGCTAAATCAGCCACCCATCTCTGACCCATAGCATCGAGTTTGGCCGTAGTGAGCAAATATGTAAGGGGGTTATTATCGGTATATACGTCAAAAACACCCCCATACAGATACTCATGAAATCGATCACAGATAGCCCATTTAAGGGCTAAAAACTCTAATTTGTGAGCGTCGTATCTGGTCTCAGCATTTCTCAAAGCGCGGCTGGCATAAGCTATCACTCTCAAATTTCCATCATCTTGTTGCTGATATAGGACTGCACCCAGCCCGACTTCTGAAGCATCGGTATGCAGTCTAAAGGGCTTAGTATAATTGGCATAAGCCAATACTGGTGTATGACTACATAATTCCTTCAGTTTCTCAAAAGCAGCCTGACATTGAGAATCCCAGTCAACTTTCTTTTTCTTGTGTTTGGCGTTTTCGTCCGAAATAAGACGATTCAGTGGCTTAGCTATCTGGGCATACTTGTGAATAAATTTCCTATAGTAATTTGTAAATCCCAGAAAGGATCGGACATCGGTCACAGTGACTGGTGTAGGCCAGTTCTGTATGGCCGCTATCTTCTTTGGATCAGTTTCCACACCTTGGTCTGACACTAAATGTCCTAGGTATGCAATTTTTCGTTGGAAGAAAGTACATTTACTGGGTTTCAGCCGCAAGCCAGCTTCAGCCAACTTCTCGAATACTCCCCGCAATCTTTGAAGATGTTCCCCGGGATTGGTGGCAAATATGATAATGTCATCCAGATATATTATACACCAGGTAAGGTGTAACTCACCCAAGCATGACTCCATTAATCTTTGGAATGTCGCTGGGGTGTTAGTTAGGCCAAAGGGCATCCGGAGGCATTCGTAGAACCCTAAGGGTCCTACCGTGAATGCCGTCAGTGGGATACTAGTTTCATCAAGTAGCACTTGCCAATATCCGCTTTTGAGATCTAAACTGGTAAACAGCTTAGCTCCGTTCAGGCAGTCCAAAGACTCTTCAATACGAGGTAAGCTGTAAGCGTCTTTTATAGTTCGGGCATTCAGTTTGCGAAGATCTATACAAAACCGAAGGGATCCGTCCTTTTTGCGGACCAGCACTACAGCACTGGCCCACGGACTATTAGATCTTCTTATCGCCCCTACATCGAGCATTTCTTGGATATGACGTCTGACTTCATCATACTGATGAGGAGGTATTCGGCGATAACGTTCCTTAAAGGGAATGTCATTATCCAATTTGATGGTATGTTTAACCAGATTAGTCCTGCCAAGTTCTAAGTCTTCCAATGCAAAGAGATAATGGAATTCTTTAAACAATTCCTTGGCAGCTTGTTTCTCTGAATTGGTCCAATCATCCATGCCGGATAAATCAAGTTTGGAGAATAATTTCTCCAATCTTTCCGGTGTCAAGTCAGGTTTGGGTGGGGGTTCACTATCGGTGTCCCCACTCGCCCCGCCCCCCTCTTTGGGAGCTAGCATTTTAGGGATGGTATTGGCAGCTACAACAGTACCAACTACAGTTCCCTTTTTCAGGGTTACTTCCCTGGCTGATAGATTTCGTAGTACCACCCCAACTCGTTTTGATCCTGGTCTTAATTCAGAATATGTGGGAACTACATGTCCGTCCTCAACCCAACTATTCGGCTCCACCATCACATGAACTCTCTTGGAATGACAATTAATTCGGGTTAGTCCATGAATGGGAAAGCTTTCTCGGGGTTTGAGGTGGATTTTCTTGCTCAATTTTACAGAACCGGTAATTTTCGTTAAATCTAGTCCCGTAAGTTGGGTTTGTTTCTGTGCGATTTTGGTGGAGGTTTCACCTCTTTTCCACGCTGCATCTAATCCATTAAGTTCATCGGTTGTTGCCAGATTCAAAAATTCATCAATCAATAGCGTCCCCATCTGCAAAGGGACCCTGTTCCCGTAGTTACTATTGGGTATTACCAACAACAGGACATCCTGTTTGAATTTCTTAACAGCGGGGACTTCTAAACGAGCTTCCACATAACCCTTATACGGTACCTGGCATCCCCCTGTCCCCTCGATTTTCAAAATGATTCCCAGTTCTTTAATGGGTAGCTTAAGTTGTTTGGCTAGTCCCTGGGTAATGGTAGAAATTTGAGCCCCAGAATCCACAAGAGCTTTGGCTTTATGTCCCTCTATTATGACTTCTGTTTCATTGGAGTCCCCTATTAAACGGCATAATGGATCCGGATTGTGATAAGTACCCCCTGATTGTAAAACCCCTGATTTAGAATTTATTGATTCTGTGTCCGGTTGGGGTTTTGTGGAACCTTTGCTGGAGAGGTCTCCACCCCTGCGAGCGCTCTCCAGTTTACGTTTTTTTGAGATGGACATTCTCTAAATCCATGTCCCCATCCGTAACAAGTGTAACATTGCATGGGCCGCTGCCCTTCACGAAAAGGTCCAGCAGCCGTGACTGCTGGTCCTTTGGTCTTACTTGGAGAGTTCACCTTATCCGCCTGATTTCCCCCTGTTTTCTTGGGACCACTCCCCTCTTTCCCATGCTCTTTGGGCCTAGCCCCTCCAAAAGAGGCTGCCTTCAAGGAAGTGGTTAACTGTTCAATTTTGGCCTCCAATCCGCCAATACCAGAGGGTTCGGTGACAGCTGCTTTCACAATTTTAGGCTTGCTTCCCTTATTATCATTGGAATCGTTTTCAACTTCTACAGCCTCATCGAGCATTGACTCGTAGGTCCCTCGTTCTTGGCGGTATAAAAATCGCATGCTTTCTCTCAAGTTTGGGAGCAGTCCATGAAAGAAACGATCTTTTAGTTGCATCCGATCAAAACGTCCTGGTACTTTTCGATCCAACCTCTTATAGGTCCTTTCTAACCGCCCCGCATACTGAAGAACTCTTTCAGTTCTTTCCTGACTAACTTGATAAAATTCCTGTTGTAACCGGTCAACAGTAAACTTTTGATCAAACCTCTCTTCCATCCGCTCAACAATTTCCTGTAAATTGGCGTCAAAACCTATGAAGGACAGTCGTTCCCGGGCAACCCCTCGAACGGAATTTATAATGGCTGATCGCACCGACTCGGGTCGATGGATGGCCATAGCTCCCTTTACTTGGAAGATCCACTGGTCAAAATCAGCTTCATCCTTTGGAACTGGATCCATTCCCGAAAATACAGGGAATTTAGGAGTAATTTTAAGCCCTTCATAACTTTCCAAATTTGGGGAGGACGGAGTGGGAGTCCCATAATCTTGTCCCCTTATATTGGGGGGTATGGTTCCTGTCCCTGAAGGCTTTGACCCCAGATGAGATAGCTCACTCTTGATGCTACTCAACAACTGAGTTAACTGATCTTTATAGCTATCCTGCTCCCTACGCAATGACTGCTGTTCTAATTCAATGCGTTCTTGTCGAAGTCGTTGGTCATGTCGTTCCCTAGCTATTCGGACTAAATTCTCCTTTTCCGCCATCAAACATCCGACCACAACACCTGTACCCTTCCATTGGCTAACCTTATGAAACTCTTGCATCAACGCTACCAATGATTCACGAGGATCAAATTCCAGCAATGCATCTCGTACATTCAAGATGGAGACATGACGAACTTCAACATTAGTTACATCTCGAACCATATCCTTAATGGTCCCGTCCGTAAATTCTTCAGATGCCAAAGGTCGCCCATCCAATTGTTCTACCCTCATCAAAATTCCCATTGTTGTTTCCAACCCATCTTCCCCAACAGTCAGGTGTCCCCCCATTAAGCTTCCCATACGTTCTTGAGTCATTGTACGTCAATGTGCACGTTCTCTTACAAAAGCTTGAAAATGCAGAACAAACTCAACACAAAACTGAAAAACACTCGACTTCTGAGCAACTATACTGTTTACTCAGGTTCTCATTCACATCTGTACTGATGTGCTTCTAACAATAACTTTCAGTAGAGCCGTCTTCATCTGGATTCCTCAGGTCCTTGAAGGTGGAGAACGTTAAATGTTTTACTCACAACTACTATGAACTCTACTCCCAACGGGTCAGGGTGTTTGTATAAGAAGTTTAGTTATCCAATTATATCAATCAAGGTTATTATTTCTTACGATACAGTTTATGGCTCGTCGTTAGCTCGACCAGTCTTTCAGAGAGTACCGCAAACCTCTCCACAGGTATCAGTATCTGTCTCTCTTGTGTCCAAACCACGACCTCTGACTCCAGCCCTGATGGTAGGCGGACCCGTTGACCCAAACGGTATGGCTACCGGTATGGCTACTTCTCACGGTCTTTTAGACACCCCTACCGGTAGGCCTCTCGTCTCCCACTGATAGTCTCAACTCACGGTTGACAACAACACCATCTATCGTCTGACGCCCGAAACAGAAAGTCGACGCTCCGTCAACACAACTGGCCTTGATGTTGTCTCTCGATTGGCACCCCACATTGGGCGCCAATTGTCACAGGGTCGCTTTTTAATTATCTAGGAATTCGCGATTACTTCGTATTCGTGCTCTGGGCGCCGCTCAGAAAGGAACAACAAAGCGTCTGGTTGTATATTTATTGACAACGTCTGGTATGTAGTAAGGCTAACACCCTGTTCAAAGACAACAGGTCATTTAATATCACAGTTTACAATAACAGCAATTTGATTCTAGATTATCGTATCATAGTTTCGGTCCCTTCCCCTAGTTTTCAAAGAGAACTTTACAGAATGACTTCCCCCTCCCAGCGCCTTCTATTGCAGTGGCTCTATATTTAGTATTTGTATCAATCCCAATCTTAAACAACAATAAAAATTAGATTTGATTACCTGAGAAAGTGCACAATCAGTCTGTACCCTGTGAACGTCTGTCAAGTTGTGTACTTTAGAACAGGTCGGAGTCTCTTTTATGCCATTTTTATGGTCACATGGTACCAGTGGAGAGGACTGCAGTGCTCTCTGAAGGACTGGTCGTGCTGGCGATGAGCTATCATTGAACAATAAAACCTTGTTA
>JBCAUA010045338.1:0-11804 GCA_038406235.1 Peronia verruculata
GTCATAAGTGATTTACTTCCGTGTTTGAAATGTAAACAACAGAATGGTGGGCGGACGCGGAAGCGAAACGTCATAAGCGAACGACCTATAGTCCTGCGACTTAAATTGTTTGGCCAGCATGCGCACGTCGGTGCTGATATTTTGGTTCATTAAACTGAATACTACTCAAAGAAAACGTGTTTTGAACGCGTCATGTGTCCCGCACGGAAGTGATGGCGGACAAAATGAATGCTAGTTCGGCATTGAAAAAGTAAATGAAAACAACTCTGTAAATTCAATCAAAATAAAGAGTAACCTATAACACAGCTGGGTATCAGTTGCCGACGTCTGTATTTTTTAAAAATTTTAAATGCCTGCCGATTCCGACTTTATTGGACGATCAAATAAGTGCCACGCCCCCTGATCTCTCTTATTATGTAGATTCAGTTGCTAGAGATTGGTTGACTGCATCAATGTTTATTGCTACACATGTAAAGTTAACGACCTCTTAAGTACGCCACATGTACTTACTACTCCGTCAAGACACGTTCATTCCCGCTCCCCCCTAGGTCCCTCTCCACACACACACCGACCTACCCTGGGGTACCATTTATGGTATTATATCAGACTGTGACGGGAGATTGTGATCCGTTGATGACATCATCACCGTCAATATCTTAAAGAGGTTACATAATTTGTTGTTGTTGTTGTTCTTCTTCTTCTTCTTCTTTCTCTTCTTCTTCTTCTTCCTCTTCTTCTTCTTCTTCTTCTTCTTTCTCTTCTTCTTCTTTTTCTTCTTCTTCTTCTTCCTCTTCTTCTTCTTCTTCTTTCTCTTCTTCTTCTTCTTCTTCTTCTTCTTCGTCTTCTTCTTCCTCTTCTTCTTCTTCTTCTTCTTCTTCATGGACGACCACCACGACCAATTATTTTGAGATTGCTTGTTCAGGCATAACGCTCTCTGTCGTCCGAACGTTTCAGTTGCATTGAATATAAAGTAAAGTCATGAAATACAAAGGCGCTTGTTTCCATCTCTACTGCCCCTCTTCCGAGTACGTATAACATTACAAACCTTCCTCCTTCACCCCGTCACTGCTCCCTCCTGCCCAATTTATGAAAGGAGTCGCGTCAGCCGTGTAGAATAGCATAAAGCTGCAAAGCGCAGCCTATGTACTGAAGCAGTCGAGTTTGGGTTACGTGTTCACATAACAAGCACACAGAAGTTGCGTCACAGTGTGTGGAACTCTCTTTTTTTGCTTGAGCATTACCCGAGGGCTATAGATCCCGATTTCAAGAAGATAACCTGTTGGTCATTACGGGATGGGTATACGTTGGTGCTTGTTCAATCCGAGATACAAACACGAACACAAGGAAAAAAAGACGGAGAAAAGCTATACTTGTTTTGTCAGGACAAAATCAGAGATAAATCCTGTTGTTTAATGCAAAGTTTGGATAAGGTCAACTCTCATTGAATTGTTTGTATTCTATTATATCGTGAAAGGTAAGTCAGCGTGTTATACAGTTGAAAGAGTTATTTTGATTGAGTTAATTCCCTTGTTTTATGGACAAATAAAACAAAAAGTTGGGTGACCTCATGAGGTGAAGAAGATCCCAGGCCCCAGCCGCCCCCGTTGTTGTGTGAGCAAATGTCACACTCGTGTGAGAATTCTGGTCATCATACAGACTAGCTCTGACACGGACGAAACACAGGCCAGGACTTTACAAACTGGTGCGTTGTAGCGTAGACTCTTGACCATAGAGCCTACATAGCCTGAACTGGATCTTCTCCAGTCCAAGCACAATCTTCTCCGGACACTGGGGGGATTTAAGGGAGGAAACTGTCTTGACCCTAAGCATTACAGCTCAGCCCCGATCACGACTGAGCATAACAGTACCTTGGCGAAAGCCTTAGCCACCCATTCACATGACTTTTACAACACTCGACCACCTACTTATAAAAATTCGGGCATTCTATATAGCTACTGCCTGTCACAGTATGATTTCTGAATGACAACTGTATAAATCATGTTCACACCAACGCATAAATACTTCATTTCAATTTCAAAACCTACTACTGTATCAGCGTAATACATGCATTTTATCGCACTTTTTTACACTTGAGAAATGGTCCGGCGAATTAGAAATTAGAAACGATATCATATTTCGTCCCTGAGTGAGTGTTTTTAGAGTGCTCTACCGCCATGGCAGAGAACAATGTTCAGTCAAAACCGGAAATAGATTGAAAATAAATAAATAACAACCCCGTCCGTAAATAACAACAAAAACAACATGAAGCCGGGAGCTCACTAACAAAATCTGAATACGGTATTCGATGTTGCAGAAATTAAAACCTTTGAGCATGCAAAAACACCAATGAAAGAAACATACAAGCATTTAGAGCGAAATTATTCAACTTCAATGATGGCAAACCTGCAGTTCGGTGCACTTTTGGATGTGACTTATAAGTTGTTTGAAGCGGAAAGGGCTCTGAAGAAACAAAAAGAAACATGGAATGAATGGTTAGCTAATACCATTGAAATTAGTGTGAGATATGCCCGTCGACTTGGTGAAATGCACCTGACTTTTGGTGAATTCCGCAGATTCTACACACTTGGGATTTCTTTCTATGAGTTTGTTCAAATGAAAAGTGCTATAAATAAAATGTTGGATACCAAACAAGAATACAAGGACTATTGGATGGAAATAGTGACCGTTGAGCCTGAGGAAAACCAGAAGCTGTCACAAGAGTAGATCACCGCGGAACTGGCAGGACCGCTATAAAAGGTTATGAACTCCAGAGGTCACCGCGGAACTGGCAGGACTGCTATAAAAGGTTATGAACTCCAGAGGTCACCGCGGAACTGGCAGGACCGCGAGAAAAGGTTATGAACTCCAGAGGTCACCGCGGAACTGGCAGGACCGCGAGAAAAGGTTATGAACTACAATGAACAGATACCAACTGAGTGACAACAAGCGGCGGTTTACTTAGTAAACACGTTGACTCGCTCTAAACTTTCAAAACAACAGAACTTTTGAAAAAAGACTTTATTAGGATGATACTTGAGAAGTCGAAACGGCTAATAAATATGAATGACCCCTTTTGTTCGTTTTTTCCTTATTAAAAATGGACTTAAATATTGACTGGGAAGAACAAACCAATAGAAACAATAGTAAAATATTACGTAAATCAATCAGAGGGTTGATGGTTGGTAAATCTGGTTGTGGTAAGACTAATTTATTACTTAATTTATTACTAAGACCACAACTATTAGATTACGATAAATTATTTGTTTATGGAAAATCCCTTAATCAACCGAAATATACAATATTAAAAAGTGGATTTGATAACAACCTTGATAAAGAAGACATTCTTAAATTATTTATTAATAGAGATACAATAATGAATAAAAATATTTCTCCTTATGAGTTGATAAAAGAAATGAGGAAACAAAATCAATCTATTAAATGTGAAATGTTTGAGAAGATGTATTGGATCCGAGGGAATTGAATTCATTGGATAAAAACCTAATGATATTCAACGATGTATTATTAGAAAAACAAAATAAGTGTAATGACTATTATACAAGAGGAAGACATAACAACGTTGATTGCTTTTATTTATCGCAGAATTATTTTAGATTACCGAGACAGACTATACGAGAGAACTCTAATTTCATATGTTTATTCAAGCAAGAAAATAAAAACATTCAACACATTTATCAAGATCATGTGAGTCAAGATATGGAATTTGATGAGTTTAAATCTCTTTGTAGAACTTGTTGGAAAGAACCGTTTAACTTTTTAGTTATTGATAATTCTTCTCCTGTAGAAAATGGAAAATACAGACACAATTTAGATATCTTTTATTTCCCTAAAAAATGGAAATAGAACTTTTAAAACAAATAACGAGAAACACCGCACCAAAACAGTCATTTCAATTTGTATGCAGTAGTAATGAAACAGATTTTAGTACAACATTTAATCCAGCAATAGAATTAGATAATGATAAAGAATATGAAATAGCTCTTGGTAATTTAGAAACGTATTATTCATTTCCCAACATTTCTCGTCCGAATGATGCAATAGATTATACTAAACAAGGTGAAAGTAAACGAATAATTATCCAACTGGTTCCTATGAAATAGAAAATTTAAATGAAGAAATTCAGAAACAATTAAAAGAAAATGGAGATGAATCTGCATTTGAAATAAGTCCTAATAATAGTACTTTAAAAACTGTATTGAAAGTAAAATCAGGTTATAAAGTAGAATTTGATAAAAAAAAGATCTTTAAAAAACATTTTAGGTTTTAAAAAAAGACAGTATGAATCAGAGAATATCGTTACTATTCTTACTGTTAATTCTATTCTTATTCATTTGGGAATAATTGATGGATCATATATTAACGGACATAGAAATCCTGTTATTCTTTTTTCCCAAATGTATCACCAGGGTTTAAAATCGTTGAAACACCAAAACCTGTATATTTACCAATACATTTAAAAACTATTAGAGATTTTCCAATAAAAGTAACTGATCAAGTTGATAAGTTATTAGATCTACGAGGGGAAATAATAACCATCAGATTTCATTTACGACAAAAATAAGACTATAAAATGAACGTTCATAAATTCGGGAAATGTAATAACCATGAAACTATAGTCGCATTAAAAAATCAATTAAGCGATATTCAGAAAATATTAAATGATTCAGAAAGAAATCACAGGGCTTTGGTCACTTTAAGAAGTGTAATAGAAAAACAAAATGATGAAATGATAAAAGATTACAAGTGGTTTAAAGGAAAAACACGAGATCTTGAAAAGCAAATTTATTCCCTTAAAAATGACTAATTATATTGAGGTTTATCTCCACATATCAGATAATCAAAAAGAAAAGATACAAAATGCTATGAAAAATAAAACTCATGTAACAATTAGAATATCTGAAGAAGGAAATGATAAAATAGCTTTAACACAGACACAAATAAATAAACTTAAAAGATCTTTTGAAGAAGGAAAGGGTGCTGATATAAAATTGAGTAAAACACAATTCAATTATAACAAAAATAAAGTTGATGGTGGCTTTCTTGCAGCATTAGCTAGAATGGCTTTTCCTTTTGCAACAAAAGCAGCGAGTAAAGTTTTACCTGCATTAGGTGTTGGTGCTTTATCAGGATTGGCATCGACGGGTGTAAGTAAAATATTTGGAGATGGTGTATATATGAAAAAAGGAGGATGTTTATGTAAAATTGAAAGAGATGGATTATATTTATCTCCTCAACAAAACGAATTAGAAAAGTATGGTGATCGGTTATATTTAAAAAAAAGGTAAATCAATATATGATGGAAGCGGTATTATTCATGACATTGCTAAAGATATACCACTTTTAAATTGATTTCTTTAAAAATGGAAGAAGCAAAAGAAAAACTATACCCTATCTTAAACAGTAGTGCACCACCTATATATGAGAATACACAAGATTATAGAATAAAACATATTAAAGACATTCAAAAATATTTAGAAATGAATAAAGAGATGAGAAAAAAAATAAGTAAGAAATATTCAAAAATAAATAATGGTTTACATTTAACAAATTATGGAGTTACTGCTATTTCAACATCTACTGGTATTGCAGGTATTTCTTTATTATCAACAGTTGCCGCAATTTCCATTGCTATTATTTTAGAAAGAGTAGCAATTGGAACAGGAATTTTTAGTATATTATTAATTAAAATACACACAAAGTTTAAAGTTAAAGAGCAAAAACATAGAGATATTTATAATCTTTGTGAAATGAAATTAAACACTATTAATAGTCTTCTATCAAAAATACTTCAAGATAATAATATTACTAATGAAGAATTTCAATTAATTTTAAAAGAAGAAGAACATTTTCAAACAACCAAAGAAGAAATACGAAAAAATAAAAATAAAAAATATGAAATGATTGAAAAAGGATTAAAAGACAAAATCGTTGCTTTAATAAAAAAGTCTTAAAAATGTCTTTTTTAAAATTGAATGATTATAACAGAAGAGATGAATTAGTTAAAGAGTTTTTAGAAACGAAAAATAATTTAAAACAACAATCATTACTAAGAGAAATAGCACGACAAACACCAGCATTAGAAGTAGTAGAAGCAAAACTAGCATCATCTTTCTACTGCTATTGATTTTACTGTTTTAAATTTATTGCTGTATCAATTACAAATTGACCTGCTTATACTTTATTACTACTACAGGTCTTGCGGTTGTTGCTGGTACTATTACTGTTGCTACATCTGCTGCTTCTGGTGGTGCTATTACCAGTAGTACTACTGATTCAGCTGCCATTCAGTCTATTTCCTGCCTCATTAGCAACTTTTTTTCCCATTTCAATTGAAGCTTTTTTCCCTAATTCTGTAGCTAACTGTTTTGTTGCTCCACTCATTAAAGTATCAATAAACCCACGTCCGTAAACATATCTTTTTTTACCTTTCATTTTTTAAACACAAATTTTTACATTCTTCTAATATGATGATATTACTTCATCAATAATAGCCGTTATTTCATTACTTACTCCGGTATTTCCCGCTTCTTGACTTGCAAACAATTTCGCCATTCTTTTTATTAAAGCACTAGGACTAGAAGGAAGAAATATTGCAGACCCTTCTTGATATTTTTCTGGATATCAAGCTCTAACAAAACTAGAACGAATATTTTTCCATTTGTTTCCACCACTTGCTCTTAGTTCACCCGTTGGTCTTAAAAGAACGTTAGTGTTTTTTAGGGTTAGGGTTAGGGTTTGGGTTTGGGTTTGGGTTAGGGTTAGGGTTTGGGGTTAGGGTTAGGGGTTGGGGTTGGGGTTGGGGTTAGGGTGAGGGTGAGGGTTAGTTTTAGGGTTAGGTTTAGGGTTAGGGGCTTAGGGGCTCATGATCTCATCAAGCGAAAACTCGCTTTCTTTGCAAGTATTGTTGTAGACAAATACTCAGTAAAGAGACACGAACAGAAAAAAAGAAAATTGGTCGGCTTTATCCCTGACTCCGCTCTTTACCCTTTCCTGCAGACACGGCTAAAGTGCTCACACTCTCATACAATCTCTTATAAGCTGGGACACCATTAATTAAGCTTTCTCTTTAGTTATGCGATAAAAGAAGATGCAATAGTTATAGTTATACATAATATTTAAACTGGGCCTGTTCTACTAATTTTTAATACTATGCCGTCATTACCTGAAGGCAACTAATGATCCCGTCGTTCTTTTACTGGATGTTCTAACATTCTGTTGACACAGGACATACTTTCTTTTATTGTTACAGAGTACGAATTGGGGATCAAAGAAGATTGTGTTGTATCCGAGATGCCTTAACGACCATGGATGTAGTGCGTAAGTTGATGTTACTAATGGTTTCTCCTCTTCCTCCTCGTCGTCCTCCTCCTCCTTCTCCTTCTCCTTCTTCTTCTTCTTCTTCTTCTTCTTCTTCTTCTTCTTCTTCTTCTTCTTCTTCTTCTTCTTCTTCTTCTTCTTCTTTCTTCTTCTTCTTCTTCTTCTTCTTCTTCTTCGTTTTCGTCGTCTTCTTCCTCTTCTTCTTCTTCCTCATCTTTTCTGTTCAAAATCCTCTCGTTCAGTCTTGGTTTGTTTCTGCCTTCATTCTTTTCCTCCCTTCCTGCGCACCGAACCACATAGTTACTCTCATTCTAGATCTGAAAACTTCAGTTTCATTACTGCTGAGACATTTGCCGTCCGTTATGTTCATTGTCGATAGGAAACCCCTGTCTGATGAAGAAATTGATTTCCTGATTACGAACTTCGATTTTCCTGAATGTTAGGACTGAAAAAAAAAGGGGGGGGGGGTTGTTCAACAACTGTGCTGTTGTCTTCCCAGGAGCGAATTCTGTTGATCATTTCCATTTTTGCATTTTGATCATTTATATTTTTGCATTTTGATCATTTCCATTTTAGCATTAGTTTTGCCATGGAAATTAGAATAAATAAATAATAAATTATTAGTTTGTTTGTTTTTTTAACTGACTTTAATGTGAACAACTGGGCTGTATTGTGTGAAATAAGAGGGGCGTTTCGAGGTTTAGCATCAGAGGAGTAGGTTGCCCTCAGTATTTTTATGCATGGTTGTTCTTTTACAGATAGGGGTATAATTTATGTTGGCATAATTTCTGAATGGTGATAAAAGGTTAGTTTTGCACTGATACCTCATGAAGTAAGCAACATATGTACACAGGAAAATGTAAGGGATACCCGAGTTGAGTAATCTCCTTTTATCTCTATGACGCAGAACTAAAGAAAAATAATAAATAACAAAAATTCAATATTGAGTTAGAAAGTGTGAAAAAAAAATTGCACTGTGCAATCCAGAAGGAGTTAGCTTGTCAGTAGTATGTAGTGTTAAAGTGTGCACGAAAAGTCTCATACAGTAGAAGAACTTGAGGTTGCTGTTGACTTAATAATGGCGAGTGTTTTGACTAGCTCTATTACATCCTGTAGATAAACACGCAGGGTGTTGGGCAAGCACAGTATATAAAGAAAGAAACTGCTTAACATTGTGTGTTGTCAAGTGATGGACTTGGATTTGAACATCCAGAGTTGTCAAGTGATGGGGAACACTTGGATTGGAACATCCCTGGGTTGTCAAGTATGGGGAACACTTGGATTTGAACATCCCATTGTTCTCAAGTGATGGGGAACACTTGGATTGGAACATCCAGGGTTGTCAAGTGATGGGAAACACTTGGATTTGAACATCCCAGGGTTGTCAAGTGATGGGGAACACTTGGATTTGAACATCCAGGGTTGTCAAGTGATGGGGAACACTTGGATTTGAACATCCCTGGGTTGTCAAGTGATGGGGAACACTTGGATTTGAACATCCCTGGGTTGTCAAGTGATGGGGAACACTTGGGTTTGAACATCCCTGGGTTGTCAAGTGATGGGGGACACTTGGATTTGAACATCCCAGGGTTGTCAAGTGATGGGGAACACTTGGGTTTGAACATCCCTGGGTTGTCAAGTGATGGGCAACACTTGGGTTTGAACATCCCTGGGTTATCAAGTGATGGGCAACACTCGCTTTCTTTGTTTCCTCCGTGGATTACACTGCCCTGTGAACAAGTATGGGTCGTTATGATGTAACTAGTTGTTACTACAACAATTAATGAAGAGAGGAAAAGCATAAAGATGGAGTGACTGGCCTGCATTTTCTTTGACAAGACCCGGTATTTTGCCCCCTGTGTTTACAAACCAATTTCAGACGGGGCAAGTTTCCGGCTATGTAAAAATTTACAACGGGTCCATTTCAAGTGCGTGTACTTGCCTTTGCTAGACAGAAACGCTGTTGAACAAGAACTGACTGTAAAAGGGATAAAATAAGATACCATAAAATCACATTACCTCCTGCTCTGTCGAAGTGCTAATCGTGGAAAGATTTGACAATTCTTTCATGGTGACCAACAAAACATTTTTCAATGTACTTTTTTTTTTTTTTTCGCTGCAGAGAGCCCAAAGGTGATATTACCTCCCCAATACATAATCAGATCTAAACCAATCAATTACAGCAATATCGGTTTCTAATTGAATATAAATGAACATTTTAAGTTATCATCTTCGAACATAACAAATTAACGTAAGTATCAAAGTCGACCTGCAGTAGTTTGGCGAGGCACAGTACCCAGCAGTCGCTTACAGCCCCAAGATTTGACAAGGGTGTGGATTTACTGTGGACTGTCCTGCAACTACGTCTATGCTTATTTTAAAATCTTGTGCCACACACTAGGAAATAACTTACGTGGTGAAATGCACTCCCGTTAGCCACCCGAATCATCATTAAATTTGGGAAAACCATGACATCTTCCGAAAGAATTTTACTTTTCAATCGCCCCAAGGGTGAAAATGCTTGATCTGTAACTACCAAAGCATCGCCGTAAATGAAACAATTACTCCTGTTGGCAGTCTTCCTGTTTTGACTCGGCTGATCAGAGTAATTTTGAATTTCCAGTTTCGGAACTTATTATTATTATTATTATTATTAAATAACCATCTTCAATTGTCCATGTGGTTAGAATGAGCGTTGCTCAGATGGACAATGGTCTAAGCTTAGTGTCCATCATCATTCTTGCCTGCTCGGCATAATTATGATGGTGTGTGTATTTTCTATTATTCGCTTTTAAACACGCTAAACATGGACGGACGTTTCAATAAACAAAACAAGACAAAAAAAAAAAAAAAAAAGCAAGGAAATAAAACATGTTTTTATGTATTCGAATTATAAACTTGTCAAACAATACCTTATATCTTTTAGAACATTTTATTTTTTCACTCCTCTTTATTTTGTCATTATTTTTCGACTCTAAAATTTCCCGAAGTGGGTCACTGTAACAACTTAGAAAGTGGGTCACTCTAACAACTTAGAAAGTGGATCACATTTTGACAGCTTAGCAGAAAATCACTATTATTGAAAGATTGCACGTATTATATCTGATCAGTGATGCAAAAACTCCGGGCTGACTATGGCGCCAGTCTATAACCTCCTTGCCCAGCCTAGCACAACAGATCATGAAAAAAAAAAAAAAGGAGACCACCGTTAAGCCCACATATTTCACACGTATTATGTACAACTTACAAAGTTTCAATATGTAGCTGACGCCCTTTCTTTGCTTCATCTGAATGGGCCGAATTTAACTCCCCTACTGCTACACACGGTCTTTTTTGTACCATCAGCAAAGATTTCAGCAAAGCATTCTTGACTTCACACACTTTAACCCTTTCCATACAAAGCACAAGTATAGCCTATATATTTACGTCCATTGAAGTCATGTCGTTTCAGATACAAAGAATATAAAGCTTCTGTATTTGAAATATACACTCAATGTTGGCGTTTTACAAAAGAATACTTATTTAACTTTAAGATGGCCGTTGTATAGACCTATAAATCTTGGCTCTTTTTTTTTGGGGGGGGGATGTCGTAGGTAAAGTGTTAATAACGTGTTCTTGGGAAATGAGATGGCCTATTACTTTGTATTTTTTGCAATTTTCACCGGAACCCAGATTTTTGTTCACAGGCCGTGCTAAGAGAGGAAACTGGTCATATAAATCTGAATTCATCTTAAATCATTCACCAAATCAAAAACTTGCTTTTCTTTATCGATTCAATGTAGCCTTCTTCGACTGAATGAATCAATGAATCAAAAGAAAGTGAAATCATTTCAGTAGTAGCCTAATATTGTCGGAATGTTTAACCAGTGTCGCCAAGAAAACGAAAGGCCGCTGCATTCTAGTGAGTAAGGGTCATGAGCAATCCTGGGTTTAGGTGAATTTTCAAAAATATTAAAGTAATCGGCTGTATACTAATTCGAGAAACGGGTTTTATAATGAGAAAATAGCCAGCAAAAACATTCCAAAGATTTGACTTTTTTCTGGTTCATTCAGCCGAGGCCCAGCGAACCGATTTTTCTTTTTTTAAACCATACACTATACTCGGTATTTTTCAATCCTTCAGATTGACGCAGATTTCCACAAAACACTTTCAGCCTAAACGTTTCATCGTTTTCTGTACTTATTTGGCGCCGTGTAAAGAATACGCTTTTTCTTAAGGCCGATCTTTTTACGACAAGTATTTTTCAACGCGCCAAATAATAATAATAATAATAATTCCAGTATAGTGTTTTTTATGATGGGTCTATACCTAGGCGTCCCTATACCAGGCCGAGCACCCGCGGTAGGCATTGAAGGCTGACTGTTTACATCACCAGATTTAAAACGCCGTTTAAAAAAATCAATAAGAAGAGGCCAAATTGTTGACCTCAACTAAATTTTATTCATACAAATCATAACTTGGCAAAAAT
>JBCAUA010045349.1:0-11804 GCA_038406235.1 Peronia verruculata
CCCACAAAATTTCTCAGCAAAAATTGGCAGCTTCTAAAAGCCGAGATAATCCTTTCTCTTAGGATTGAAAGGCTTAATAAAAACAACTTCCGTTACAGTCATAAAGGTCCGCCCATAAAGAAAAAGACAGACAGGCGAATGAACGAAGGACGGACGGATGGCTCGATAACTAGATACATGTAACTAGATAGCATAAGGGAGAGAAAGAAAGAGAAATTTCTCAGTTTAAGTGATATGCTACGTTTTTCAGCTTCTTACGAGTGTCTCTCTCGTATGTCTTCACTCCAAGCCAACATCAAAATCAAATCAGTTGGCCAAAGAAGCCAAGGGTCATAACCAGCAACTCACGCGCATGGACATAACAGCCGGCACGCTTGATAATTACCTCCCTTTCGTTGCCGGCTCGTGATTGGCGCGGGAATGCAATAATTAATTACGACTTATCTTTCTTGGCTGTTATTTTATGATTATAATAATACGTTCTCTCCTTTTTTGTGTGCAAACCTGAAGCCGTAAATTATAAACAACAAAAACTGCCTTCACCGTACCAGCTGAGTAGGATCTCGTTTAAATGTCACGTATTGACGGGGAAAAGACGATTTCGTTTGAGTTATTCGCACTTGACAGGTAGCTCAAATGATTTCTTGTGCATTTTCAGAATACGAAACAAGCAACCACGGTTGATTATATCTGACCATAATGGATATGTGACAGACATATGCACGTACAGTTGCATGAAAACAAACAAACAAACAAAGATGGCCTGTAAGGTTGACAGAAACTGAGAGCAGCAACAGCAAACCACAAACAAGAAACAAACACATGCACAACAAAGGAAATGAAAATCAACAAATTGTTTGTTTCCTAGAAACTATATGTTATCCTTTTTTTTTATACATTTATTTATATACTTCATTTTTTTTCTGTTTCTTTCACTTTTTTTTTTTAAAAAACACATGCATTTGCCTCGAAGCCAATCAAAATGAGTCCTATGGTGATTTTCCACCAAAGTGGGTTACCACGACACATACAACATAAAACTTAAATTCACACAATTTCTTATGGTGTAAAAAGGTTGAGCCAGCCTGGTTGTAGTCAAGAGATATTACGCATTGAAAAGACAGGGGGTGACCTCTCAGCAGTCAGCATGAGCTCATATCAGGAGAAATGTCAGTGAAAATGAACATCTACGATGTATATATCTACATTTCGATGGTGTCAGGCACAAACCCGTCAAGAGCAAAATTTTCAAATTTTTTTTTTATAGTTATAGCACTAATGCATGCATATTGGGATTCCCCTTGATGTGCAAAAATAGCTCAGCTAACTATCCAATAGATTTCGTCAAATCTTCACTTGATCATACCACTATACCTTCAGTATACCTAGACTTATACGGATTTTTGTTCCTCCTGTAAAATGTGCTAACACAGACTTGGTTTGCACCCAGCACCAATGATATTCGCTTCACAACATATTGATATACTCATGATCTGCCTGCAAGAGCAAAAGTTTCTTATTCACATATAAAAGTTCTTTCATTAGTTCATATTCAACTAAGCAAAAACCTGGAAATCCCGTCTGGAGTGTTTGTACCCCTCTGCTAAAAATAGAACACTCACTGATGTTTGTTACTGCTCCACTACGAGATCTGAGAACAATTGTCACTGGTCACTGTTTTTCTATGTCAGTGGTAGTGAACAGTTTGGAGTGTTTGTACCCTCCTACTGAACTTAGACGGGGATTTCCAGCCGTTCACTTGGTCAGAACAAATCAACTACTGCAACAATAACCGTGACTGTATTGTGACTCACAAAGTGCTAACACACCTTTGCCTGGTCCAACATGGTTGAAGTAACAGCTGAGATAGTCTTCTCTACCAAAGACTGAAAGGCCTTCAAAAACTTCAGCTTGACAACAGAAACATAAACATCATTGATATCAGACCATCTCATCACATTCAATCCCCAATTTTTCTGTTCATGTCCAACAGCAAACAATTCATTCTGATTGGCCACGAGGCACTTGTTCGATACATTCACACAGTGTACAGCAAATCAAAATCTAATTGAAATATTAACATTATATATTACACTCAAATAGAATCTCTGATGTAATTTCTGTAGAAAAAAAATAAACATGAGTGTGATATACAATAAACAAGTGTTATGATATGGCAAAGTTATGGCAACTGTTCTGTGAGAATGCAGGGAAATCTGCTAAAGTGAGTGTAAATTCTTGGAATGAATGGATCACGTTACACAGAGACAGGGATACTTGACAATACAAGACATTAGTGGAAGGGGGAGGAAAGGAAGAAAAGATTACAGATCACGAGCTCAGTTCTTTTTTGTCCTATCTCCATTTTGGGCGATTTGGAGATGTATACGACATGTGAAAAAGGGATAGTAAATCTACCACATGCTGCAGTCATTTCACCGATCACTTGCCCAAACAGGTATATTTTGAAAATCATTTTATCCTATCTCCTATGTGCATAAATAGTTGCTAAACACAACTCATCAATTTTACTCAAAATGTGAATAATGGAGATAGGGCTACAGAGAACTGAGCTCGTTGAGATATCAAATGAATAATGTCACCCATTTAGGTGAAGACATACAGCTTTATTGGGACTTTCACTGATACAGGATCACAGGAGTTGATTTTGAATACAGTTGAGTCTGGTTGAAGTCAATTCCCTCAGAGCTGACAAAAAAAATTTTGATTTTAACCCTTAAAGGATCAGGATATGTAGAACACTATTATTCCCTCAGAACTGGCTGGCCATGTCTGGAAAATTCCTTAATTTTAGGTCATCAGAAACAAAAACATTTGTATAATACTTCCACTTCCTAGGGTTTCGAAACCAAGCTAAACAAAGCATGGTCTGGCGAAGGAAATATATGAGATCGGGACCCTGCATAGTGTGACCTGCAATGGAAATATACATAAGTGGTCCTATAAGGGTTAAACGAGGTTGACACTGGCCAATTGAAAGATATGAAGAGAAAATAATAGGATTACTGTGAGGAGTTGACCTCAAACAAGAGTTTATTTTAATCAAGTTGACTTTTTCTAATATGTTAATACATGTATGTATACCTTGCCAGAGAAAAGACATCTAGATATTTAGTTTTCTCATGACAGCTATATCCACTGATTTGCTTCTCCACTTGCACCAATATCTATACACTGCAAATATGACGTTGGATTCATTGGGACAACAAATGTTTGATAATTCCATAAATTTATCAAAAGTTTCTTTCGTTGTGAGGAATGCAAAATTTGTGGGGCATACATGTAAGATCTTTGTCTATATACACACTGATACATCAACATACGTTATTGCATTGAAACAGCTGATACAAGACAAATCTGCTAGCTAATGAGCATCCATACCCCTCTGCCATCACACCCTTGTAAACACACACACACGCGCACATTTGAATATAACAAAAGGGAAAAAAAAAAAATTAAGGCAGATTCATACAACGTACTAATCATACAAAACAATACATATTGTATGTTGCATCATGCAGCAAGATGCATCTGAAGTGATATTTTTCATGGATAGATATCAATTGTGTCAGAAGAAAGGTAAAACGGTGCACTTACTTTGGTGACAATGGGAGATTGTTTTGCAGATTATCTGTCCCTCCCAAAAGAGGGACCGTGTAGCGGGAGATCATTGGGACCTGACCAATTGCATTCCTTTTCGAGAGAAGCAGGTGTTGAGCAAACAGTGTAAAGAGGAAAAAATCCATTACTTTTTGTCATTCGAAAGACTAGTCACCAAAAAAAATGATAAAATTATAACAAATAGAAGATAACATTCTCTTTACATCATAATTTTTCTGGAATTTTTCATAGTGTATGTCTCAAGCAAAGGCCACAAAAGTGATTTTTTTTTTCCCCTCTTTGCAACTACACATTCAATCCCTCTTTTGTCTGGTAAAGGGAAGTAATTGGTCTGAGCACAATGATCTCCCATTATAGGTCTCCGGCTATGACTTTTCTGTGATGAAATGATAAGTATTCACATTCCAAATTATTTTTGTAACTCTACATTATCAGTAAAACCTGATTTTCTCTACCAACTTTATTAAGTCCCATTTGAAATGTGAACCATTTCATCCAATTGTATCGCCTTTGTGGTATGTTGTCTTTATCTTTGAAATGTTAACTATGGGCCAATTTTGAAAATTTTTTCTGACAAATCCAGCTCCTACGCTAAGTGAAGTGCACCAGCCCAAATTTAAATATTATGTAAATATTATATAAAACATATATGGGACATATCTCGTGAGCTCAGTACTTTGTTGTCCTATCTCCATTTTGGGCGATTTGAAGACATATACATGTATGTCATGTGAAAAAAGGATAGTAAATCTACCATATACTGTTGTCATTTCAGCGATCACTTGCCCAGACAGGTACAGGTATATTTTGAAAATCATTTTGTCCTATCTCCATACAAAAACAGTTTGCTAAACACAACTCATCAATTTTCTCAAAATGTGAAAAATGGAGATAGAACTGAACTCATGATCTGTCTCATCAGGTCCATCCTCACATCAAGTTGTCAGAGAATCACAAATTCATGGGTTACACCTACGCACTTATACTTATACTCAAGAAATATATCCCCTGATCTGGTGAAAAAGAGACAGCTCAATTCACAAATCTGGGTTTAACAGTCCTGAGGTCATAGAAGTTATTGTTGAAAGTGAACATCCTGGTACAAAAGAATGGCCACTCAATCATTTGAGCTATTGGCAATAAAGATGATGGGCATGACCTGTTGCAACAGCTGAATTTAGGGAGCAAGTGACTGATCATTTGTGTAAATCCCTATTAATCTTTGTTAGCCCGTGCCGCTTACTTACAATTTTTGGACTTTTACTCAATCTATTTCAGCAAATGTAACTCTGAAATGCATTTTTACATTGGCATAGAAAGATTCTGTGAAGAAAAAAAAATTGCGTTAAAAATTTGTTGACTGTTAAAAAACACATGATTTCTATGTTCGCCTCAGTTTGACAAGCGCCTGGTTTCATTGTGTCATGTCTCATTTTTGTTTTACCAAAGTAAAGCACATCTGTTGCTTTTTCCACTGACAATAATCAATTTATACACTGTACATGAAAATTAGACATCAAACACATTTATGCACTTCTGTGACAGATCAAACTCCTTTTTTTGCTAGACGATTGTGTATGTCACCGTAATTGCTGCCTGTAGTTGCAGTACAACTGAAAAAAAAAAATTTTTTTTTAACATCAAAATGCGTATTTTTTTTTTTTATTGCTGAATCTGAATTCATTCACCATTTGTGGCAATTTTTCTATACAGGATCATTGTGGAGGCATTTTTATCATGATATATGAGGTACAGCAAATAGGGATTGAGAAACTGTGACATCAGCAATTGCCATACCGTACCAGCAACGTCATATAAAGGACAAATGAGCTAAACAGAATTATGACTGGGCATTAACACAACAAATATGACACAAAATACCCTGATGTTTGAAAAACCCCCACCATCTTTAAAATTAATTTGGCACAAAGAGTTATCTTATAACTTTTCTATAAAACGATTTATCTACATAACATATTAAATGATAATGCAGTTCCTGCCTTGATCTAAAAAAAAAAAAAAATGATCAAAGCAAAATGAAATTATGAAAGGATTTCATCTGAATATGGAAGGATTTCATCTGAATATGTTGAAATTGAAAGTTGGATGTGCATTTATTTTTTTATTTTTTTTTCCATGGAGTTAGTGGTGCCAAGGGGAAGCCAGATAGTCTATCATTCATAATTATCTACAACTCTACTGTGTCATGATATTCATGTTCAAAGCTAAATTGTGTGCTCCCAGAACCAGTTGAATCTGATTTCCTCAAGAAAGACATTCTTTTGATAACTGATTTATTCCATCCAGATACACCACATCTATAGATTATCATGTTTGAGAAATAGATGAGCCTCCTTCAAACAACAGCTTACCATCACAAGGTTTCTTCACAAATATCTCATAGCCAGGTCAGAATGAATCCACTGCTCACTTTTCACAAAACAGAGGTGTTACTCTCACATAAAAACCTTAATTCATACACTTTATGTGCTGAAGAAAGTTTCGAGCATAGCTTGAACTGTCACCAGCAATATTGCAAACTGAAGATACAGGGGTGACCTCGGCGCCAGCTAAAATTAGATGGAAAAACTGGCAAAAATGAAGAGTTCTGCTTATAAATCTATTACCTTACAGCGTTCTGGTATAGCTATAGTGTAGTTCAATATTTTCCTATTGAGAGATGAACCTCTTTCACTGATTGCAATATAAAAAAACCCATTGATATCACTTCCAGACCACCTTTATCATATTCCACATTCAATCTCTCTATTCCAGTCCAGGGACACTTTTATGACTCCTTCAGACTAGTCTTGAGACAAATGTTTCACTCACAACAGACATGAGAGAAATTATCATGTGCACAAACATTATCAGACACCAGACAGAAGATATGCAAACTTTCATGCTGTGTCTGGGTTATGTGAAAGTACTTAACAACAGATCTATCACATTTGTATACACTTTCTTGTATATGATACTTTACAATAGCGCAAAATACAAGCTAAGTGGGCTTTACTTGCAGGACAAGATATCAATATACATGTAATTATGTACTTCAGAGACTATAATGTCAACAATGTCTAAACACAATTCTTGCGCCCAGGGCAAATGAGTCGCAAGTTGCACCAGGTGAGTTCAAGTCACAGCTGTTTTTTATACCGTGTTTCACTGTTTTCTGACTATGATACCAAAATATTTCTTTTTTTTTTCTGATTAAAAATAGGTTAAATTGATGTTTTGTGAAAAAAAAATTTAGTATCTTAATAGGAAAGTAGTTAGAAATGACCGAAAACAGACATATATCTTCATTGCCCAGGGCAACTTCCGACTCATTTGCTCTGGTCACAAGACAATTGAATATTACACAAATGAAGCTAGAAAATGGTAAGGGGAGGGAGTGGGAGGAGGGGAGGCGGGAATCTATTGTTGATAAATCGTTCTGACTTGGTCATTATAAAACAGCTTGAAAGCTAAAACAGCATGAGCAGCCTTGCTGTAGATAAAGTAATGAAAGAGAACATTTTCTAATCAACTTGTTCGGACATGGCAAATGCCACGTGAAGAACTGAGGAGTAGATCTACACATAATAGTAAGGAAGTAAATCCTGATCACATGTTTGGATGCAGAAGGCAACCGAAGTCATTTTAACATAACATCCAAATAAACATGAAAAAATAAATATGGCATTGGCCAAATAAATTCAAGTTACAATGCAACATTAAATATAAAATCAGAACAAAAATGAAAATTAATGATGGCCATTATTGGATAACTGAAATCAGTTTTCATACAAAATCAAAATAAACAACTTATGTTTTGCCAAAGTTTGATAATAAATTTTCCAAAAAAAAAAAAATAGAAAATAAAATTCAAAAAGATGAAAAAATGACAATGACTTGGCAGTGAATGCAACGTATTCAATCAGCTTTCAGGAATAAAACAGGGACGTCAAACTGTTTTGATGTATCCACTAAAGAAAAACATAATTTAAAAAATAAAATCTTTAAAAAACAACTTTGTGATCTACTAAAAGCATTTCCACTCTTCAGACAAACATGCTACAAACTATCGGCATCGCAACCCATCACGCAGAAGGACAACAATGAATTCCATAGCTTTCCTTAAAGGTTTAATATCTTAAGATGCAGAGGCCAGCTACAGAAATGGGGCAGAGTTTAAAATTTTTTCTCTGTCTGGTGGCACAGAGTTAGCACAACAACATTCTCAGCTGAAAGAATGACTGATAGTGATCATTTGATCAATTATCTGACTGTCTCAATTAAACGAAATGTTTCTTTTCTAATTTTTCTGATTTTGCTTAAGTATAGTTACAGCCTCCTAATCAAATACAGTATCAGCCATCTCCATATACTGTCAGCTGAAAGAACGACTCATATGGATTGATCAAGAGATCATCTGATCAACTATCTGACTGACTGAATGAATGAAATCTTTCTTTTCTAATTTCGCATAAGTATAGTTACAGCCTCCTAATCAAATACAGTATCAGTCATCTCCATACATTGATAATAGAAATATGTGCATGACTATTTAAGCAACAAACAATTATTTCTAATTACAAACAATTCAGTGCATATCAAAATTACACCACATCATTTACATCTTCACACAATTTTACTATGATAAAAAAGATATACTCAAATCATTTTTGTTAAAGACCCATGATAATTCTTTAAGACTTTATTTTAGCACAAAGACTCAAGAAATGATTTGAGAGTCATGTTCTTTTAGTGTCTCCCTAAAGTGCAAAAACCCAGAATAGAAACAGAAATCCTCACTCTGAAATAATTATTACTAGCTACCTTTTCATGCAGACTCCATCCAGTCCTGCAAGGTCATTATTCTGAGGATCCTTAAGTTTGAGACCCAACAACCCCAAGACCTATGACCTCAGGATTTAACCCAGTAAGCATCTGTTATTTCATTAGGAACTTCCAGCGAATTATATTTCTTGCATGTACAAGGATCACTGGCTTCATCCTAGCTACTAGTGTAGACAAATTCTTAAAGAATGGGGGAAAAAAGACACACACCATTAACACTTTCATATCATTTCTTCAAACATTTCCAGAGTAAAAAAAAATTAGTCTTTTGTTTAATCTTCAAGGCACATAGCTGGAAAAGTAAAGATGAGGGAACTGCTTCAACATTTTACCCTGAGCTTTTCAACTGCACCAAATCTTTCACAAATGAATATCAAACAAAAATACCACCATTCACATCACATCTGAGTAAGTGGACTACTAGATGCAAGCCAAAACCATCAGGCCAAAATGTGTCCAAAAAGACCATACTTAAATCTGTCAAGCCATGATACGCAACAGAATGAACTTGAGTGTTCAATCCGGAGTGTTTCCTGCCAGCCCAGTTACTTCCCTTTGCCAAACATGCGGGCTGCTGAACAAGGACTACATCTGTTATGTAAAAGTTTACTACAGGAAAACTGGACAGGCTTGCAGATCTAGGACAAATATATTCTCATTACATCAAGATTTTTTCTTTTTTCCACAGTATTCCTTTATAAAAGGGGATCAAAGTGAATTTTTCTCTCTTGTAATATTTGTAAAACAACATGAACTGTGTCTGGCTAAAGACAGTAATGTGACTGGTGAAAACCATCCTGGTTCATATTTAAGAGATTACATAATATAAGAACTAGACAAGTGCTTTTTGATTCAACTCTACCTTACTTTCAGAAGTATTTCAATACAAGGCATATAGTGCGGAAGTTTTTACCAGATCAGTTTATCAACATTTCTAGGGTTAAAATGAATCAAAACATTCTAATAAGGGGTTGTTTTGGCTGCCTGTTTCACTTCCCTTTAACAGACCCAAGGTGTGTTGACCAAACAGTATTAATATGTTAAAAAGTTTTTTTTATGCTCCTCACCTGAAACTTACATCATGAAATTTATGAAAAACTCATGGTATGAGGTTAATGTTTTCATTTTATGGTCATACTTATATGAAATACTTCTGTGATCAATTGATCAAATGATAAGAAGTAACATTGACTTTTTTTCTCCTTTACACTATTTGTTCAACATCTCTTATACCTGGCAAAGGGAGGCAACCATCTCCCACGATGATCTGCTCTGAATGATCTCCCATTGGACTGCTGACATGCTGTAGTGTTAATGCAATGAATACATGTATTGAACTGTCACACTGCCAGTTTCTTTCCTCTTCAATTCTTTACTACAGAATGTCATGTGCCCAGGGAAAGTTAGCTGCATCTCAATGACAGATTCGTTGAGAAATTGGGATTTTCATGCAGATAAGATCACAGAAATTAACATTGAATGTGAATATGGGGACAGAAAACAACTGTAGGTACATAACATTTTTCCTCAAGGTAAAGTACATTCATTTCTGTTTCTGCTGTCGTCGATAATTCTATTTATAAAAATCTGACATCCAAATAATTTTCCAACCTGATCATCCAATCAATCAAGAGTTGTATGGCGATGGAAGTTCAGTTCATACTTTGCGAGTTAAGTTTTTCAGTTTCCTTTCCTTGTTCCAGGCCTTGAAGCGCATTCTGATGTGGCTCTCAAATGCTGTGATGGGAGCTTCCACACAGGAGATGAGGAGGAAAGCCAGGGCATAGGAACACACAAACAGTGCAATGTACATATACACCTGTCCAGGTGAAATAGAATAGAAAAATCATTGTAAAAGTGGGTTATCCTATCTGTCAGCGTTTCCATAATTTTCATAAAGCAAATGGATATATCCTGATCGTGCCTATACTTATACTTCTGTAAGGTATGCGATGACAAGAAAAAAGAAAAGACCTGTTACATTGCTACATTAAAAAACTCTATGACATTCAGATATTGTTTTAGATGATGATAAGACATCAAGACAGCACATATAGATATAACAGTGCATGGCTCATGACTACAACAGATGAAGAAGATTAGTGTGCAATCCATCAGGAATCAGGAGACATCTCGATGATTCCAGAAAGAGTTAAGGGCCAAGAAGAAGAATATGTTACATTCTCTTTACACAATTCAAATTTCTGCAGGTGGTTATCTCAGCAGTATCAAATATATGAGATAATTTAATTCTATAGATATATCAGTGATAGATGTAAACCAATAGGGCTGTCTGATGTTTGTTACAAAAGAGAACTGCTACCACAATGCCTGTCAATGAGATAATGTTCATTACTGCATTGTAATCACCATCATCATTTTACAGAAATATCTTGAAATTTAAGATTTTTGAAGACATAGAAGACTGTCAACTGGAAACTAACACAATAAACAAACAAACAAACAAAAAATGAACAAAAACCAAACTGAGAAAATCATCCATCTTGCCTGTCAATCTGTCTAGAATATGGGCTATGAAAACCAAACTGTCTTGAGACAATTTTACAATTATTCAATGTCTTAGGAGCCTGTTTCATTCCAATAAGTATAATCCATCATGCACCTGGGAAAAACCTTTTGTAATTGACAGCCTCCAAATTGTTGAAGTCATAAACAAGGGACAAGAAAAATAAAATAAAATCATGTACAACTTTTTTGTCCCCATATGAACATAATTATGAGATTCCCTTCCAGCCAATACATCATCAGTCTCTAAGTTATACATCTAAAACAAAAAAGCACAAAAAAAAAAAAAGAAAAAAGTAAAAAAGGAACTTACCAGAGAGCCAAAGTTGAGATAGAGGTTGTGGTAGGATGATTCGATGACTACGCCAATCAGAACGGGGTGAAGCAAGAACACACCGTAGGTGATACGACACAGGGGCAAGAACAAATTCCAGGACAGAAACTTGCCCACGAAGGCTGAAAAGAGTAGGCAAAATCAATGAACTGTAAGAGTCAAGAGGAAGAGGAGAAAGACTAAAGGTTTCTGTATGACTATATCTCACAGGCAGTCAGAATGGGTCATAAGTTGTTGCACTTGAACAGAGAAATGAAGGGCTGAGTGTGATAAAGGTGGTCTGATGTATTTTTAGATCGCAAAAACTGGCAGGACATTCATATCTGAATTAGAAAATATTGTTGTGAAGAGTAAATCAATATACTAAGAGTGATAAGGGAGCGTGGCACTAATCTTATGGTCCAGTAAAGTCGGAATCGGCAGGCATTTAAAATTCAAATAAAATTACAGACGTGGG
>JBCAUA010045360.1:0-10348 GCA_038406235.1 Peronia verruculata
TTGCAAATCCCCTTTTACATCTTAGGTCTTTTTTTTTTTTTTTTTATGTCCTTTGTTTTTTTCCTCATTACCTTATCGACGTCCAAGGTAGGTTTGTCAATTCGAGGTTCGCAAGTTCGTTGTTTTTGGGTTTTATTCTTTGTAAGTTTTTTTTTTTTTCATCACACCTCCGCATATACCCTTCCGTAGCATGGAATGCTACAGCACTGTCATGGTAACTGCAGCTTGTTCATTCTCCTTGCATTCAGACAAATACGGCGCTATAATCAAATGTTTCAAAAGCAATCCTTTATTCATTCTGTGCTCGGGTACACAATTCTAGATAGTTCTCCCTCTTTTAATTCAAACTAATGCAAATAAAGATGTAAAGACAGGCAGACAGACAGACAGGCAGGCTGGCAGACCAACCACAGACAGACAGACAGACAGACAAACAGAGAGACAAACAGACAGACAGACAGACAGGCGGGCGGGCGGACGGACAAAATAAACAGCAAACATACCTTCATTCAATAAGGGTTAAACTTAATCAAACTATCCACATCAAAGTGTGCATACCTTCCATATAATTTTCACCACAGAATTGAAAAAAATGTTTTGTCTCCCATTCGGTTAAACTATACATGCATTTTTACAAAAGTCCACATTGGATGTCAAGAATTACTTACTAGAAAAATTATTTTGTAGGAAGGTCATTTGCAAAAGGTACCAAGTCAGACATAGCTAAATTTGTAGAATTTTTTTGTTTTTGTTTTTGTTTTTTGTATGTTCTTAGTTTTTGTTTTTTCTATGAAATTGAAATTTGTTAGGTTGTTTCTGCTCAACATGTGCTCTTTATTGACACAGGTTTAAATAGCGGGAAACGTTCAATTTTGATTTACATTTGGAATAGAATTTAGATTGAGCATCCTTTGAAAGTGAGCCGATGACTTTGGTCCCTTCGAATGTTCTGTCACTCGGAAAGTAATCTTTTCTTCTGATGGGCTTTATTATTATTATTATTATTATTATTATTTATTTATTTTATTTTATTGATTTTTTTTTTTTTTTTTGATTTTTTAAAAATTATTTTTTCTGTTCTTTTTTCTTTCTTTTTTTCTTTTCTTTTTTTTTTTCATTCAATTTTGTTCTTTTTGTTGTTATTGTTGTTGTTGTTGTTGATTTGCTTGTTTATTGAGAACTACATAGTGCTAACTTATGTTTAACATTATAATTATTTACCTCAAATACATCGTCTATAACCGTCATCAGCACCTATTTTGTAGCACCAGACCAGTTACTACGACACTGACTATCACGGCTATGAAACGCGGAAAAGTGATAGAAATCTTTGCAGAAAATAATACCAACAACTGAAAAGTGTTAACATTAGTCATATAGGCCTATTTATTCAGACTATCTTTGCATAAACAATCCATCACTGACATTTCAGAAGTATTCCCTAAGGATCTATTTAGATCACAATAGATGTAGTCGATGTATCAGTTACAGAAACCAAACCACCGTGGATATACACTTGACGTCATAATCAGAGATCTAGATCTAGATCTATAACTCCGGGTTTTTTTTGTTTTTTTTTTGCAAGTTGTAATTTTGAACTGGGACGGTGGAGAGTGAGAGTTTTGTAAGAAGAAGAACATTTCTGAACAAAATAGATTGTACAGAATCATATGAGTTAAGCTAAGATTAGAAACGTTCTTTAAGACTTGCTTTTCTTTTCCGTCTGAATCTTTAGGGGTGGGTTTGTTAGCTTTTTTCAGTCATATCTTTGAAATTGGTATCAGCATCAACCATTTTGGCTATAGAAAGGCAGCACCAACAAGGCTAAATAAGATGAATTTTGATTGGTCAGATTTTATACAATAAGGATTCTATTGGCAAAAAGAACTCTTTCATTTAGTTTTACTTTAAGACTTAGTACTTTTATTTACAAGTGAGCCATATCTTCAGCCTTAATTTCACTGACTTAGAGTCCTTTTTATTTTTTGACAATATTTGTAAGTGAAGGCTGCAAAAAGCAAGCCAATTTGCACTGATAGGGATATCTACAATGTCTATATAAAGACAAGTGATTAAGTACCTTTTGCAAGTGACCTTGCAGTCAGTTTTCTTTGTGCCTTTCAACCTCCAGGAGGGTGGGTGTCTCGGCCATGCAAGTGTCCTCCTCATGTACGAAATATTCTTAAACAAAAAACAAAATAAAAAACTGTTTAGAAATTCTGGGATATGCATTAAAACTGCCGTTTAAAAAATGTCCCGAACAACGCAATATTTGAAGATTTCAGAATTTTAAAATTTCAAATTTAGGAAGGCACTTAATGTTTCATGCGTTTTTTGTCTGTACGTTGTTATAGCATTCACTAAGTTATTGTCTCTCATTTTCACGATTTTGTCCCTTGCAGCACTGGCAGATTGCACTGAGTCGCCGATTTCGCTCTCTAAAACTTTGGTTCGTCCTGAGGACTTTTGGCGTGGAAGGTTTGCAGACTCATATCAGAAAGGTAAGGCATAGTCAAAGTGACCGTCTACCTACCTACCTACCTACCTACCTACCTACCTACCTACCTACCTACCTACCTACCTACCTACCACCTATCTACCTACCTACCTACCTACCTACCTACCTACCTACCTACCTACCTACCTACCTCTAGATCTTTTTAACCTACCTACCTACCTACCTACCTACCTACCTACCTACCTACCTACCTACCTAACAATCTTTCTACCGAGTGACCAACCTACGTATCAATCAATCAATCAATCAATCAATCAATCAATCATTCAATCCATCCACCCATCTATCTATCTATCTATCTATCTATCTGTCTGTCTGTCTGTCTGTCTGTCTGTCTGTCTGTCTGTCTGGGTGTTCGCCCGCGTATCAATCATTCTACTTTGCAGGGTGTCCAGCTGGCTATCAAGTTTGAGAATTTGGTCCGAGCCGACAAAAGATTTGAGGTTGCAGCCAGAAGAGTCCTGGGCTTGGTGGTCTTCAGGATCGCAGTAAGTATCAGAGGCTGGCTGTTCGTAAACGAGACATTATTACCTCGTCACCTTGGTTTAATATTGTATGCCCAAAGTCGGAAACAGTCGGGTCCTGAAGTTGGGTTTTTTACTCAAAATATTCTTAAAAGTGCGGTCTCTGCTGAATATAAAAATGGTATAAAAAAAATTGATATGTCTATTCTAAGATGTCGGGAGGGTGGTCAAGCAAAGGTTGACCTGCCCCTCAGCCACCCTCCCTCTTGCTCATAAAAATTCGAGCTCTTTATTCAGTGATAGATTATCACTATTTGGGCGGATACGGACAAATTGGGTAGAAGAGACTTGATTATGATCGCCTTCATCAATATCCGGAGCCCCAGTGCCAGGGTGGACACTGACTGACCATCTGAGGCGCTGAACACACCGAATATTAGTGAAAATGTTCACCTGGGCCTCTGAAATAGACCTCCCACGGCAATATGAGGGTGAAATATGCTGCGTTTCTGCTTTTTCAGAGTGTAATAGTGGATTATCTGTCACATGAAGGGCCAAAACGGTCTTGGTTTTGACCAAGTAAGACATGGCGGCCATTATATAGCCCTCTCTGGATCCTAAAATTCCACGGAAGCCCTTCTGCTGATGGGGGTAGGGAAGCAGAAATGGAGGCAAAATGGGAGTAGGGGCACAGGAGGAGCCAAATAAAGGCATAGAAATCATGGAAAGGGGTCCCGTAGGTGAAATAAAGATGTTTTGGGGCTGAAAGCCCGATCAAAAGCTCTTCGCGGCTGTTTTTTATTTCATTTATTATTATGTTTTTTTTTTTTTTTTAGAGACAAAAACTTTAAATGCGTTTTTTTCTCAAAATGCGTTCTTTTTTTTTTTTTTTTAGTATAAATGTGCTAGCTACTTTTTAAATTTTCATTTACTGAGCAATTGTCATGAAACTTGACATGAATATAGATCGAAACAATATCTAAATTTTGTCAGGAGGGATTTTTTTTATATCGTTTTAACTTTTTGAGAAATTTTAGATTTTAGGGTCAAATTTTCGAAAAAATTGGCGACCCTTTCACATACCACCTTTAAAAATTGTAGAAAAAAAAAAAACTAAGCATTTCATCAAAAATCTGTCCTGACAATATTTAGATATGGATTGGTAAAATATGTACACAAAATCACAAGCACATCGGTTGGTAAAGTTCAGAGCCTATCGAAGGTAAAGTTACGCAATATTGGGTAGCAAAATCCAAGATGGCGGCCGTTGCTATGGCAACCATGAGTGATTTCGATTTTTTTACGATTGTTTTTCTTTATGTTGACCATGCCGGATTCAATGGTAGTGGTTAAAACCATCTCCCCCCAGCGGTTTTCAAAATGACTTTCAGGACCCCCCCCCCCACACCACCCTTAATAAAAATCGTTGAAGAGAAGGCGGAGTGGCACTGTTAGGGCCACAATTTCGAAATTCCAAATTAAATTTGTATCCACACAAATTCCCACAAGAATAGACAGCCACTTAAAGCTGAGATGATCCTACTTTCTTAGGGTTGTAAGGCTTGAGGAAATAAAGAAATCTCCTGACACTTATATTACTGTATCTTGTTTTACTTTGGTTTACTTTATATTACTGTCTTGTTTTACTTTGGTTTACTTTATATTACTGTCTTGTTTTACTTTGGTTTACTTTATATTACTATCTTGTTCACTTTGACAGGGAGCCAATGAACTGACGGAACAGCTTCTCAAGCGCTTGAACAAGCAAGGCAAAATCCACATGGTGCCCGCCTCGCTGAAAGGGAAATACGTGATCAGGTTTACTGTGACTTCACAGTTTACGACGGAGGAGGACATTGAGAGGTAAGCGAAAAGATTTGTTCGGATCAAGCAAACGGCCTGGAAATCCCCGTCATCTAATTTTAGTAGGGGGTACAAACATTCCCACACTGTTCACTACCACTGGCATAGAAAATACATAAAAAATGCACAGGGTCGGTGACAATTTTGTTCTCTGGTCTCGTGATGGACGATAACAAATATCAGTGAGTGTTCTATTTTAAGCAGGGGGTACAAACACTCCGAGAGGAATTTCCAGGTTTTTGCTTAGTTGAATATGAACTATTTACCAGGCAATATCTTATCATTTCTTAATGGAAGATCGTTTCGCACATTGTCTGCCCCTGCCTCGCTCTCCCAAAAGGGGGACTCGATCGTCAATAGCATATTAAACTTAAGGGAGATCGTTTTGATCAACCTTATTACTTCCCTTTGTCCGAAGAAAGAGATGCTGAGAAAGCAGTGTAAAGGGGAAAAAAATCACTTTACTTCTTGTCATGAGAAAAAAATTGATGAAATTATAACGATAAGAAGAAAACAGTCTATGTATGCCGTAACATTTTTTTTTTTTTTTTAAATTCTTCACGGTGTACGTTTCATGCAAAAGGGTGCAAACTTTTTTTTTTTCTTGCACTACCTGTTCAATCCGTCTTTTGTCTGGTTAAGGAAATTAATAGGACTGGACGCAACGATTTCTCATAGAGATGCCTTTGTCTTTGCCTTGTCCTATCTGATCTTATCGTATCTTAGTATCTATCTTCCTCAATATAACCGGCCTTGTTTTTCTCGTGTTTATTATCTTATCTCATGCTGAACACAGGCAAAGAAACTAAAAGGGCAAACTATTTCTAATGGAAAGAAGAAATAAAAAGAAGAAGAAAAAGAAGAAGACGAAAAAGAAGAAGAAATAAGAAAAAAATCTTCCTATTTTCATGATCTCAAAGTCAATTTATCTTATAAATTGATCTCATTTCATCCTTTTGACGCACAGAATTTCGTGCAAGTGGATTTCTACTTAAGGTATAACAAAACCTTTTTGTTCACACACAGAACGGCAAATGAATAATCTTCGTAGTGATACCAGTAACTCCATAATGCTGTGAATTTGACGAAGACTGACTTCATTGTGTCTCATCTCATATTATCCTATCCTAGCTTATCTTATCTTCCGTCCTCTTGAGATAACTTCACATTGGAGGTTAAAAAGCGAAACACATGCAGAGTGTCTATAAGGTTTCTTTACAATCTATAAACTGTATTTCAAAGGTAGTTGTTCTCCACGGTGGCCCGGGGTTTATAAATAGGTTCTCTGCTCCCATCTGCAGGCGGTGTAAGCCCACAATCGGTGGGGTGTCTCTTATGGAGTGCCATCCTCGACATTCCAGGGGAGACATCTCTCTCTATCTCTCTATCTCCTTGATGCTGTCTTCTGTCCCGCTTTCTTTCCTCTCTTCTTCTTGACCTGTAAACGTATCATACCGTGTTTGGCACAGAATAGCCGTATTAATGCTGACGTGTCGTCAAACCCGAACACAAACAAATAGACAAACAATCAAAGGCGGTTGGCAGGATTTGTTAACTAGATTTATTCCAATGTAACCAATGGTTGTTAAAGTTTTTCTTCTAAATCTCATTAATACATCTCTAAAATTAAATTATGAGAACTATTGGTCGCACGAAGCACGTCAAGAAGGTATTCGATTTCTTTCCATTTTCGCTGTAGTATAGCCTCACTGAGCGAGCATGGAAAGAGTCTTAGGACCGTCTTGATGTGCCCGTGCAACTAACGGTGTCAATATCATTAAACGAGTTTTTTTTTTTAAAAGGGGGTGGGGATGACAACTACTGATTACATTACAATAAATCTGGTTAACAAATCCTGTTAACTGCCTTTGTAATAATTTTTTAAAGAAGTATAAAGAGACTTATGGACACCCTGTGTAATATCTGTCCTGTGCATTGTCATACGTCCAGTTAATTGTTCTGTAGGCGACGCTGTCTTATCGTCCCATTCTGTCATTTGCAGGGATTGGAAAGTTATCACAGACATGGCCAAGTTGGTACTGTCTGAGGCAACAGAGCAAGAAGGCGAGAGTATAGAGGAAGACGAGGAGGAAGAAGAAGAGATTGGACAACAGATCCTGTCCAGTACGGCCGACGGTGACGTAGGGGTGACGCAGAAAGAGTACATTGCGGGACCTCCAGGCAAACATGGCGGCTCTCTGGCGCAAGTCGATGTTGTTGCTAGGAAACGCCCGGTCCTGCACATAAGCCAACACAGGCGAAGAGAATACGGTATTAGTTTGCTTCTGAGCAATGTGCCCATGAGTCCTAAAGTGGTAAACGGAAGTTTTGCAGCCCTCTTCGACGAGAGTAGTGCCAGTCTTCATAAATTGGCACGGCAGCTCACGGTGGGTGGAGAATTTATTCGGTTCTCTCCCCGCAAGAGAGGGAAGCTGGGCGATTACGATAAGCAAATGAGTCTGGATTACAGCGTTCTTAGCAACAGGCGGGACAACCCCCTGCGCATGAAAATGATGGGCAGCCTGGACTCCAAAATTGATGACATCATCGAACTGGGATCGAAGGCAGCACAAGCTGAGAGAGAGAAACAGTTGATGGAGGGATACGACGAGGAAGAAGAGATAGAAGACGAAGAAAGAGGGACGAAACAAGGAGATAGGAATTCAAATGGGGACAGCGAAATCCGACGTCCACAGCCGATGACGAACGGGAAAGCGCCAGGTAAGAAGGAAGGTCGCGTACTGGATCAGGAGCACTGGGACACCGGCCATAAGAAACAGACCAAATTTGAGGTCAAAGGAGACAAAGAAGGTAAAGAGCGATGCACAGGGGTCAAGGACACTGTCGGGGTCCGTGACCCCAGATCAAGGTCGCATAGTGGGTCCAGTGACGCCACTCCAAGCCGTTCTGGGACCGGGGGGAGTCGTTCCGTTGTGGAGTTCAGTAAAGCCGTGTGCTTCAAGGTAAAAGAGGTCTTTTCTTCAGGCACTCACACTCCAGCGAGCACGTCTCCCCCGCCCTCTCACAAAGAGCAAGGCGTATCGCCCATACCTCCAGAAGATTATGTGGTGAACGGCTACTGCAAGTATTGTGGGCATGCAGTGAATGAGGCAGACAGAAAGAATGGACAGTAATCGGACTCCAGCCTCTGGCGTGAAGGATTCCTCCCCATAATAATCAGGACGATTACCGGGTACTCAGATCATACGGTATCTGTTTCTAATCGCTAGGCGTTTCAAATGGTCGATTTGGCCCAGAACTCACTACAAGTACTTAGTGTATTTTAAATCAGTTTTCAAAATACGATACAATCGTAAGATACCCGTCCTATATTATGGTGGGCATACAGAATACTTTTTTTTTCATTAGATACAAATAAAATTATGATTATTTATAGCTGCTATAAATAAAAAGCTTATAACTGGAACCTTTGAGCTTAGGGCACCCCAGCACGTATAATTATACAAAGGTGTAGAAACATGATCACAAGTGAGCTCATTTACTTATGGATAATAGTTGGATATACTTTGGTATAATTTGTGTATTCTTTTCTTGTTTCTTTCTTTCTTTCTTTCTCTTTTTTCTTTCTTTTTTTTTTTCTTGTCGTTATTAGAGCTATTAACTTTATGGAGATCTCCCGACAAGCTGTGCTGTGAAAATGCGTCGCAGTTTCGTTCGTTGCTTATCGTTTACCAATTAATTTAATAGACTGATCACTATTACTCGGCTACGTTAGCGTTGATGTCATTTACAACATGCGATTAATTACTGATAATGTCTCATGAACCAGGAAAACAGATGTGAAAGAACCCTGGTGAAGTGTTTTTTATAATGGATACAGCCACCTGCAGGTGGTTGAAAACATAAAGAGAATGTGTTGTAATGCGTATTTACTATTATTAACTATTCTGTGTGAATTGGTGTACACAATTTTGTTGTTATAACAGACAGTTCTATTATACTTTAATGTTATTCGTAGTTTATTCTCAGTATCAATAGATGACATCCTTGACCATGCTAATGATATTGTCGTATTACATTTTTTTTTTATTCCATTATAACCATTATGTCTATATGTCTATCACGGTTCCTAATAATAACAACTACTTAAAGTGATATCAGGTTATTTCTACCACTTCTGTGGCATGCTGTATCATGTTCGTCTTCATTTTTTTCTAAATTGTTATTAGGTGGATCGGTTTGCCCAGTGGACTAGAAGACCAAAGGCCCCATTGGGAAGGATAGTTTAGAGACATCCCCTGTTCTGGCTCAGTACAGTATGAATCGTCGTCGTCAGCATCCGTACGTCTCGAGAGACGAAGGTGTAGCGCTAGGATTGGGGATGGCATCTTTTAGAGTGGCTGAGGAGCCCCACCCAAGTGTGGCAGTCTTGTGAATAGTTGTTGCAAATAAAAAAGGTTGACACTGGCACAGAGGCTGCCCTTGCCTTTCTCCTTGCCGTCTTGTTTGCGAGCTGGTTGTCTCTGCACACACAGGCTACATGGCATGTTATCTCACAGAATCATAGAAACAATCAGTATGAGTAACCGTCTACAAACAGTCAGTGTTATTGCTAAAGTGATTTGAGCGCTTAACAGCCAGCCACCTTGTCTGTTTACCCAGGCAACTGCGAACGTGTGAGCTAAAAGTGTGTCTGATCTGTCTAGATAATAATAGATTGTAAAGCATTTGGAGCCCGTACTGTACGGGGACAAGCTGTCTCCGAATGCTTTCTATAATTACTATTGTCATTGTCCTGACATCCTCATTTACGATTAGCATCATTCTCAAATCTTCACCAAGATCATCATTAGCATCATTTTACATAAACGCCATGACTTTCAAGGTATAACTAATAGCTGCCAACTAACTCAAAATATTAAGTAAGACCTACGTAGCAAATATTATTATGAAGAGTATTACGAAGATGTTAGAAAATTGATTTATCACTACTAATTTTTTTAGGCGCCGTCAATTTGGGCCTATAGGCCTAGCTAGACCCGGAGTCTATTTGGGCCTATTGATGCACCTCTTTCTCTCTGCCCGTCCGTAAGCAAATTATCGTATCCAGTTAGTTTCGTAACGTGCGAGCCAATATAAAATTGTTTCGTCTTTATTTTGTCGTGCAACTTTTTTCCCCCCTATGCTTCCTCATTGCAATACTAGGTCCAGATAGACACTCTTCTTTTTGTCCCCCCCCCCCCTCTCCCCTGCATCAGTGATAAATAATAATAACAATAACGAATTTTTTTTTTAATCACTGTCATCATCATCATCATCATAAATGTCATCACTATATAACAGTGTCTTAAAATAGATCTACAAGACGACAGTCTTTCTGGCAACTAATCAAATGCATTAAAAAGAAGTAAATAACAATAAAAAGTTCTTGATAAAGTAAACACTGAGCACGCTGGTATCTGAGTCATCATCATCTGATCAGTATATCATTACTATTGTCATGATCTCTTGATCATAACTATTTCATTGCACTCACTTTCGC
>JBCAUA010045371.1:0-11804 GCA_038406235.1 Peronia verruculata
TGTCTGTCTGTCTGTCTGTCTATCTATCTATCTATCTATCTATCTATCTATCTATCTATCTATCTATCTATCTATCGCTTCGTCGGCCCGCCTGTCCGCCTGTTTTCCCGTCTGTTTATGTACTCTGCTTTCGTACGTGTTCTATTTGTCGATCTACATGTCTGTTTTACAGGCGTCTGTCTGTCTGTGTGTCTCTTTATTCCTGTATACACTAGACTGTCCGACTGTCTTGTGCGTCATCCAGTATGTCTAGCAGCTCGCCTAATAACCCGCTAATTTTGCAAAACAATGTTTAGCATGTGTGTGTTAAAAATAAGGGGCTTGTTTGGTGTGAGCGACCGGCAGAATTGTACATTTTCTGATCGCTAGAGGAAGTGATGTTATAATACATGGCGTTTTCCTTCTTTTTTTCTCTTTTGTTGTTGTTGTTCTTGTTTGTGCTAGTTTTCTCGCTTTTGTCATGGTTACTCTAAATGATTTATGACGGAAAGATGTTACATTCTCAGAGAACATGGATATTTTATCGAGTTGTTGGCGTTTAACTGCCGCCACCGTGATACAATAAAACAGGCTGGTGCTGGAGAAGATAATGGGCCAGGCGAAAAACAAAACTGTCCCGTTCTCCTCGCTGTATTGCCACATGGCAGGGAAACTCATGATGTCACAAAGTGTTTTTTTTTTTTTCAAAATCAGTAGTTAGTTAAGCCTCAGATTCTGCTCTGGAACAAAAGGCCACAACAGCATTCCTCCAACGGACGCGGTTTTGGGAGATCTTCTTCAGCTCGGACCATGTCATTTCAGCTGCCTTCGCTTCATCGTCCGTACCTCTTCGCCAAGTTTGATTGGGTCTGTTTTCGTTTTTCTTCTGGGTTCCAGTCCACTGCTTACCGGGTGACGTTTGATGGTGATTTGCGTATTGTGTGGCGAATCTACATGTCCTCTCCAATCGGTGCTTGGTTGGTTCTTTTCCACAGCTTTCAAAATCAGCACTCCTCCAACGGACACAGTTTTGGGAGATCCTCTTCAGCTCGGCCCATGTCATTCCAGCTGCCTTCGCTTCAACGTCCTACTTCTTCGCCAAGTTTGTTTGGGTCTGCCAACTTTTCGTTTTTCTTCTGGGTTCCAGTCCAGTGCTCGCCGGGTGGCGTTTGATGGTGATTTGTGCATTGTGTGGCCAATCCACCCCCATTTTTTTATCTTCTCCAATCGGTACTTTGGTTGGTTCTATTCCACAGCTTTCAAAATCAGTGCTTTTGTTTTTTATTGTCACATTATTTCAAAGACCAGACACCGCCTAGGGTAGCGATTTACTTCGCTATTGCTGTATTATTAGACAAATCTTTGTGTCTTTCCCTCGATCTCCTAACATGTGGGGACAAAGAGATATAGAAGAAAGGTCCGACCCCAAAACACTGCATATTGGGACACTATAATCTATTGATACTGAAGGATACCAATATTCCCGGGGCATAATTCTGTCAATGAATGTTTGCATTGTTAATTGAATTTTAATAACATTTTTCAACCGCATTTGGATTTACAATGTACAGGTGTCGATATATAAGTTGCGCGCAAAATTATGAGGAAGAAAACATAGTAAGA
This sequence comes from Peronia verruculata, assembly GCA_038406235.1. Classification (NCBI taxonomy): domain Eukaryota; kingdom Metazoa; phylum Mollusca; class Gastropoda; order Systellommatophora; family Onchidiidae; genus Peronia; species Peronia verruculata. The sequence continues at coordinate 1,603 of JBCAUA010045371.1, forward strand.
TGATTACATTTTGCTGATAGGGCAGTGGAAAACACAAGAGGCTACGTTGATGGAAATGATGGGATATATAAATATATCACAAAACACACCAATGTAATAACATTTAAAAGAGATAGTGGATCTGCTCACCTGGTTATTTGGTTAATAATATATCCCTGGGAAAGAAACACATTGGATCTGGAAACAGACAAATCACTTGTTAATATTTGTGAAATAAAAGGAAATGTATACACGAAGTTCGTAGGTTTAATCTGCATAAATAAAATAAATAAATAAATAAATCGGAAAGATAGAAATTTCATGGATACGCTGGATATAAAGGTTAAACGGTAGATGAGCATCCGATGACTCGCGGGTCCTGCATCAGGGGATGGAAGGATACGAAAATCGAAAACCCGCATTTTATTAGAGACTCAATGGTCCCCTGGCTTCCTGTGGGTAGGGAAGCCCAACGTCTAGACTTCTCAGATAAGGGTGAATGTATTTCGGAGTTCCCGTGTGTACGTTACGCACGTTAAAGAACCCTTGGCACTTGAAAATCGCTGGAAGAGTAGGCTGAGTGCCACTGTCCGGGCAAAATTTCAAATTCCAAATTTCTGTCCACAAAATTTGTAAGCAAAAATTGGCACCATCTAAAAGCCGAGATAATCCTACTTTCTTGGAATTGAAAAGGCGTAAGAAAAACAACAACAACAAAAAAATAATAATAATAAGCAAACGAAAGGAGCATCCGATTGACGAACATTTTATAATTTCTGTTCAAAAGGACAAAACACCTGAACATGGTTGTGACTAGAAACACCTCGTCTCCCCCCCCCCCTCCCCCCCCCTTTTTTTTTTTCCAAGCGGGGGTCCGGGATTTACAAGTAGATTCTCTGCTCCCATCTGCAGGCAGTGTATGCCCGCCATCCGTGGGGTGTCTCCCATGGAGTGCCATTGTCGACATTCCAGGGGAGACATCTCTGCACTCTCTCCTTTCTTCTATCCTCTGTGCTGCTCTCTTTCCTCTCTTCTTCTTCTTGACGTGTAAACGTATCTTACCGTGTTTGACTCAGTGTAGCCCTAATCGTGCTGATGTGTCGTTAAACCCCAACACAAACAAACCACGCGTTTCATAATTAATTTTAGAATGCCTATGCAACGGTATGACCCTGCCACGGAAAAACAGGATCAGTAATAATGCCATGTAACCAGTCATTGTTCCGAAGACTGAGAGAGGAGAATACTTGGAAATAAATAAAAGAGACGATGGTAGCCGAGGGCAGTATCCGAGATGCCTCTGTCGTGTTACAGGAAGAATTCATTGTGGAAACAAAGGCCGCTATGTTAGAGGGCCTGCGGATGTCATGAAATTATTGTGGACGGGATTAAAAAAAAAAACAACAGTATTATTTGCAAGAGGGTTAAGAACACGAATAGTAATAAATAAATAAACAAATAAATAAATAAATAAGTAAATAAATAGATAAATAAATAAATGTTACACTTAAAAGCGTCATTGGAAAGCGTCATATTTGGAAAACAAGTGTGGACGATAGTTCAGTTATATTCTTCGGATAGTTAGAAAAAAAAATACAGTGTGTCCGTTTAGTCAAAAAAAAAAATTATCAATACGCATGATATGAGCGATAGAAATGTCATAGTCTAGATAGTAAATCAGAAGTAAACTCTCCACACATATCCGCCGTCATTTATAAGAATACAACATAGGCAATTACCAAAGGCTGTTGTATTTTTAATAATGACCGCAGCATATGGTGTGAAAAAAGTGTTTTAGCCGAAGTGATCCAGAGGTAAACTGTCCACACGTGTTATTTGAAAAGTGTTTTAGCCGAGGTAATTCAGAAATAAATGTCCACATGTGAAAAAGTGTTTTAGCCGAGGTGATTCAGAAATAAATGTCCACATGTGAAAAAGTGTTTTAGCCGAGGTGACCCAAAAGTAAACTGAGCATACGGTATGATGTGAAAAAAAAAAAAAAATTTTAGCCGAGGTGATTCAGAAGTAAACTATCCACCAACCACACACATAAGAAACAATGTAGTAACGTACGTGCACTAGAAGTGCATTAACTTATGTGAACTTGAAGGGTCTACATGCAGGATATGAAAAGACTATAACATGAGCCCAGATAAATTAGAAGTGAACTGTCCACACGCAAGGCATGAAATAAGTGTATTACCTTGTATGAATCAGAATTGAATCGTCCAAACGTATGATAGGAAAGTAGCGTACTAGCCTTTGTGAATTTGCCGCGAAATGTCCACATGAATGGCATGGAAGAAATGTATTGGAATAGGTGAACTAAAAATAAACTGTCCACACATATATTGTGAGAGAAACTTATATTAATTATGCAATAGCCTATGGTGACACAAACTATTCTCCCACACGAATCTGCAATGAGTCAAATCAGAAAGAAATTTCGTACCAGATAAAATTAATGGAAAGAACTCCTGTTGAATACAATTTCACTTGTCCACACCCATAGGCAGGAAATGTAGGGGCATACGACGAATCAAACATACATTTTCCACAAGCAGTTGAAATCGATAGTCTCCGCTGAACAAAAAAACAAAAACAAAAAAGAAGAAGAAGAAGAAGAAAAAAGAAGAAAGAAAGAAAAAAAAGGAGAAGAAAGAAGAAGAAGAAAGAAGAAAGAAAAAAAGGTCGTTGGCATCAGTAAATAAATTACTTATACACATATCAAGGAAAGACAATATTCTATGGTGAGTTTTACAAGAACTTGTCCTTACGTACCGTTAGAAAGAATGCCTCAGCCTGCGGTGAATTAAATCTATAGTATTGTCATTTTGCAACGGCGAAGTCACCGGCGGAATGGTACTTAAGAGATTGTTCGAACTGCAATAGGCCCCTGTTGACATTGTCTTCTTACCACAAGGAAACGACGTTGGCACTAGAGCTCTGCCTCCCTTGCTGTCTTGCGAGCATATGCTAAATCAGTGACCTGACGGCCTCACCCCGTGCGCGTCGCTGGCTGGAGTGATCGAGCGAGTGAGCAGATGCTGGCAGGAGCAGGCCCACTGACTGACAGACTGACACATCACATCAGATCCTTCGCGAGAAGTCTTGTGTCTGCGTGTGTCTGTGTGTGTGTGTGTGTGGGGGGGGGGGATACTGGTGGAGAGGGGGGGGGGTTGCACAAAAGGAGACCTGAGACCTGAAATGGTAGGTTGACACAACGCCCTATTCAACATAGTTTTAATTATGTATTCCTAAAGTATTTTTGACAAAACGCCTTTTTTCATGAAAACCTTTTGCTTCTAGAGCACTGACATTTTAGTTTTTGAGATTTCTTTTTCAACACACACTGAACAACTGAAGAGACGCAGTAGTTTTTGTCATGTTGTTCATTATTTTGGTATTTGTTGTTGTTGTTGTTTTAATTATTACTATTCTGGTGATGGTTTTGTTTTGCTTGGCTGGTTTTTTGTTTTTAGCTTATAATTATAGAGAATATGTTTAGTATTAACAAAGAAGGGGGTGGAGGAGGGAGGGGAGGAGGCGAAGATAATTAATTAGATTATGGTTAGAACGGCTCTTTATCAAAGTCCGCTACATTGACCCACCTACTCAATGAACATTGCCCCCAACATGAAAAGACAATCCTGCTGTACGGACTTCCTTCTTTAAAGACAAAACCGCATTTGGTTCACACTGTGTGTGAGGAATTAAGAGATTGCAAAACTGTAAGCCTCCAGTTTTCTGGAAACTGCTATTTGAGGGGAAGGTGTGTGTGTGTGTGGGGGGGGGGGGGGGGGTGGGGGAGAAGTGTCAATGTAAGCTGGAGCAATACCTTAAGATTTATGTGTAGCATAATCTGCTTGCCTGTCGCACAGTGCTGTTCTCTGAGTCGCATGATCAATGGTGAAGGGGCTAGCAGTTTCTATCAACTTTTCTACAGGGATGTCAAATTTCCTACTTTAATAGGATTTCCTTATTTTTGCCTGTCAGTAATTTCTCATTTGGCCCCAAATCCGGTATTATTTACTATTAACGTACTTCAGTTCAGTGTTGCTAAAGAATACACCAGTAACTTTTCCTACTTTTTCATGCAGACAGATAGGCACTCGTGTAACTAGGATCAGATGATTAACTTAATAAGTTTGGGACGCGTGTTTTACGAATTCTCAAGAGAAATCCCACTCAAATTCTCTCGCTTGGGAGGCAGTGCGAAAGTCATCATGGTGACCAAGTGGGCGGTAGTCGGAAAAGTCTGGGAACCGCTGAGTTAGAGAAGTTAGAGAACTGAGCTAGGAGAGAAATGGGGAGGGGGGGGGGGGCAGAATCGGATCGGTGTTCAATTGGGGCTGGGATTCGACTTGGCATTATTGATGTATTCACTACACTATTCACTAACTGACAGAAAAGGCCTTTCTCTTGAAATCCCTTTTTGTCTCAAGAACATTGATGTTCATCTTTGTTAGCGCAGAGATCCAGGGCAGTTTTTTTTTTGTTTGAATGGTTGTCTTTGGGTTGAGAAAAGTTATTACTTGAACATACAATTATTATTATCAATCCCTCATTCACCTTTTAGTTCCATGACTCTGCTTTATCGTCTCCATTTTGTCCTTCAGTTCTGGTATGGACATTTTTCCTTTTTCTCCTCATCTCTCGCTTTACACACACAAAGGCGGCCTGAAAAATTAATATGGCAGTACTAGTAAATAGAGCGTATGAAATTTTGGATCGGGGAAATATGTCGGATTCCTCTCTTTGTACTCTCTTTATCTCAGTTCATTTCTTCATCTCATTCACTCAGTTACTCACTCACTCGCCCACTCACTCACCAACTCACTCAGTCACTCGCCCACTCACTCACTCACTCAGTCACTCACTCACTCTATCTCATTCACTGATTGAGTGACTGACTCACTCACTTTACCCATACTCACTCGCTTTCTCATTCAGTAGCTCACTCACTCACTCACTCACTCACTCACTCACTCACTCACACTCACTCACTCACTCACTCACTCTATCTCATTGATTGACTCACCACTCACTTTACGCATACTCACTCGCTTTCTCATTCAGTAGCTCACTCACTCACCCACTCACTCACGCTTTCACTAACTCACTCACTTGCGCACCCACAAACCCATTCACTCATTCACCGAATCACTCTTTTACTCACTGTGGCATTCTGTCCCTCCTCTTATCCCGCTGCAGATTTCACTTCTCGCTGCGGCATTTACTCAGTCCCTCTCCCGTACCTCCTGTGTCTGAAGTCCACTTACTATTTCTTTCCTCTTACCCCACAGTCACCCGCAGGTATATGTTTATTTCCCATAGCCCCTACAAAGACAGCTTCCGATGTTAGTCGTGCTGTGGATTCAATGAAGCATGTCAAACTTCTATTCTGGGATATTGACCGTATTTCTCTCTTCCTAGAGTCTTTGTCTTCATTTTCTTTATTGACTAGGTCACATCTCTGAACGTCCCCCCCCCTCCCCCCACCCCTCCTTCCTCTCTCGCTCTCTTTCTCTTTGGCTCTGTCTGTCTCTCTTTCTTTCCCCTCTCTTTTATCCCCTTATATCGCAATATCCCTTTGGCCATTCTCTCGCAGTGTCTTGCCTTATCACTATCATGGTCGCTTAGTAGCTCATGTAGATCCACTCTTAAATTCTTCCAGTCACTAGCACACACACTCATTCGGCCAGTCTTCACTTATTCACCCACTCACTCACTCACTCACTCACTCACTCACTCACTCACTCACTCACTCACACACTCACGCACTCACTCACTCGCACACTCACTCAGTCATTCACTCATTCAGTGCTCACTCATCTCTTTACTCCTCCTCTCTGACATTATTTCTCCCCTTCCTTTACGTTAATCCTCTGAAAGTCCAATCCATCCCCTATTTCTCCCCGCAGGCCATTCCAAATATAAACTTGCTCACTCATATTTAATTGTACTCATCCATTTGCCCGTCCGTCTTTCCTATTGTCCGCTTAGCCGTTGCCGCCGAAGTTGTTGACAACACACGTGCAGTGTTATAGTAACCAGAGGTCAGAGATATTGACGTCCAACATTTCACGGCTTTGTATTTGAGTCGAGACCTGGTGTCAAGGGTTCCGATGTGCTGAGCAATTGAGACACCAATAGTATTTATGAAACTGGAAGCAGTTGTCATAGACATCTTCATTTTATAAAAATGTCTTTGAAATTTAAGACGACAGTCTAACCAGGAACTAGTCAAATTCACCAAAAAAGTAGTAACTAACAGTATGACGAACTTGATGAACACGTGTGGCGTGATAGCTCAGTGATTTGTCCTGCGGCCTTTGGAAGCAGAGGTCGGTGGTTCGAATCGCAACGGTTGCGTCTTGTACCTTAGGAAAGATACTTAACACTCAATTTTCCTCAGCCCACCCATCTGTAAAACGGGTACCTGATGTATGTTGGAGGAAGTACAGTGGCGCTGCGTTGCGGCGACGCGGTCTGAAATGACCAAGCCAATTTCCCTTCTTGCGGGTTAAGGGATGGTACTTTTACTTTTTTTTTTACTTTACTTTGATGTAGTAGTACTTGAACATAGTGGTATTACTAGCCAAATCTTCGAACCTACTCAGCATTTCACCAAGGCAATCTCAAAAAATATGTTCATAGACATCTTGATAGTGTTACAGGTAATTTCCTCAAATGCTGGCCGAGCAGTTTGTGGAAACTTCAGTGTTAAAGCATAATTTCCTTGAAAAAGAGATCAGTATTGGAAATTGTTTCCGAAACCAGGTTGGGAGGCATTGCGACTTACTTCTGAAATCTAAACTTTCAAGTGGAAGAAAATTTCGCAGAATACAGTGGTCAGAGCAAACATCAAGAAGAGTGTCTGTGAAAGATTAGCAGATGCTATACGAGAAATAGTTGGCAGACAGGGATGGCAGTGAACATCAGGATATGCGCTGAAAAAACCAATAGCACGACTAGACATGCCCTGGGGATTGAATCCACCACAAAAAGGGCCATGGGGTAGACGGTTGAATTCCTGGAAGAGATGTCTGAACAATGACCCGAGAAGGTGAAGCTATATCTGGAATTAAATGGAGAACTCGTCCCACAGATTACGTTTAAAAGAGAGAGAGGGGGGGGGGGGGGGGGTTCGTGGCCGAAATCCTTGAAAAATAGGCTGACGATGTTGATCATGACAAAGCTAATTGCATGCCCCGAAAAAGAATCAGCACGATTCGAGAATTTAGCCGCTTCCACCACATCATTGAACTGATTAACCTGTCAGTTGTTCAGATTATTCATTTGTTTTCCATGTTTTGTTCCTGATCAGTGGTCCATGTTTATAAACTGATGATGATAATGGTCTGTGTAAGAACCACCAAGGCTCAAAAATTTTATTATTATTATTATTATTATTGTCTGTCTGAACAGTTCTTCAGATTGATTTTTTTGTTTCCGTTAATTTTTGACAGTCCAAGTCTTGAATGTGTATTGATATGACATACGATGAAAAAATAAAACATTTGAAAAATCTCTTGTGAGGAAGAAAAAGAAAAATGGCTAAGAGATTAACAAAAAAAAAAAAAGAAAATGTTGCTTCTGCTCACATTGTTTGTTTGCTTGTTTGTGTTGGGGTTTAAGGGCACATCAGCACGATCATGGCTATATTGCGCCAGATACGGTAAGATACGTTTACACGTCAAGAAGAGGAAGAGAGGAAAGAGTGGACAGGAGTAAGGAGAGAGAGGAGATGTCATCCTTGGAATGCCGAGGATGGCACTCCGTGGGAGATATGTCATCGATGGCGGGCTTTCACCGCCTGCAGATTTGTGTTGTTTTTCTTAAGCCTTTCAATCCTGAGAGACAGGATTATCTCGGCTTTTAGAAGTTGTCAATTTTTGCTGAGAAATTTTGTAGATAGAAACTTGGAATTTGGAAATTTTGCCCAGACAGCGGCACTCAGCCTACTCTTCCATCGATATTGAACTGTCAAGGGTTTTTTAACGTGCGTAACGTTCACACGGGATCTCCGAAATATATTGGCCTTTATCTGAGAAGGCTAGACTTCGGGCTTCCCTACCCACAGGAAGCCAGGGGACCGTTGAGTCACTGAAAAAATTTGGGTTTTCGATCTTCATGTCCTGTCACACCCTGATGCAGAACTCTCCAGTCGATTCTGGCCAGTTTTCACCATGAGCAGACGCCATACCCATTGAGCCACTGCGTCCCCCCCCCCCACACGCCTGCAGATGGGAGCAAAGAACCTACTTATATCCCCGGGCCCCCCGCGGGGGTCCTTCTGCTTATATTATAATCAAAAGACCGAAATAAAATAAAACAAAACACACACACACTTTTTGTGTCCTGTCATCAGTGTCGCTGGTGGTGCCACAGGAGAGTCCCCAGTCAAGAGTCTCCATTGCTCTTGGTCTTCTGGTGTTGGCAGTGGTGTGATGGCAGTCAGACAGTTTGTTACCAGGGACTACATTCAACTGCAGTGACGAAAAAACAAAACAAAACGTTTTACCAAAGGGCATTAGAGCTAGAATGTGGCTGTCACTTGCCTAGCGGGGGGAACAACTAGGATCAATACGTCATTCGGACAGATTTGTTGTGATGGGGCTTGAAAATTGATCAGCGCTTGACAGTCTGACGGGGGTTTAAATAAAACAGTTGATACCATTTGGTGAGATTAATCGTACAGCGCAGATTCACTGTGCAGATTGTTTTAATTTTAACGATAGTTTTTCTTACACTTCCACGGCATTAGGTAGATGTGAGGGAGGAGGCAGGGGCGGACAGAACTGCGGGGATTTTGTAGGGGAATTCACTAAATCCTTTTAATTTACCTTGTGTAAAATTTACGAGCTGTTACCAGTTGTCTTTTTGTTGTTGTTGTTGTTGTTGTTGTTGTCTTTCTGTCCAGTAACTCTATTTTTGTATCTATCTATCTATCTATCTATCTATCTATCTATCTATCTATCTATCTATCTATCTATCTATCTACCTATCTACCTGTCTGTCTGTCTGTCTGTGTGCCCGCCTGCCTGTGCGTCCGTCCATCCGTCCATCCATCCATTCGTCCGTCCGTCTGTCTGTCTGCCTGCTTGTATATCTGTCCGTCCATGTATCTATCCATCCTCCGCTCTGTTTTACTACGAGCCCGTCTGGTCATCTGTCTGTAGACAGTGTAAGACTGTACGTGCACGTTTACCCATCTGCTGTTCCTCATTTATCGGGCTTCCCGGTCAGCTTTCTGTTTTTGTCTTATTGTTTTGTTACCGCGCGCTTGACTTTGCCCACCAGTCCTGTTCTTCATTTATCTGACTGCCCCGGTCAACTTTCTATCTCTGTCTTATCGTTTCTTACTTATGGTTTCCTACCGCTTGGCTTTGTCCACCCACCCTCCGATCCAGTTGTCTGCTTTCTTTTAGTTTTCCTTAGCCCCTATCCCCCCCCCCTCCTTTTTTTTCTGTACATGGATGAATTGATAGATCGTTGAATGGATTGATGACGGACGGACTGACCAACGACTGACAGGCAAAACAGGCAGATAAAGTATAGTGTTATTTCTGTCGGTTCTGAGATTGTTGATCCAATTCTTCGATCTGACCATCTTTTTTCTTTCCCACCCTTTCCATATTGTCCAATCGATACGTCGATCAGTTATGATCAATTAATTGAAGCTAATCTTCTGCTATACCCTTTGACCCCTTTGGCTATTATCGTGTCTGTAGCATAGCTGAGCTCATTTTTAGATCCCTTTCGATCCCTTCCCCCCCCCCCCCCTCCCCCATTCTCTCTTTTGTTTTCCGGGCGAATCGAACATCTAATCACTGATCGATTTTTGATCAATGAATATGCCTCGAGCATCTTTTACACCTCATTGATTCCTTCTGTCGGCCCTATCGATCATCTAAGATCAGCCTCTGTGTCAATGCATTGCCCACGGACACCAGGTCTATGAGGAGAATAAGCTAAAGCTTTGATTGTGTTAAAGCAGCGGTTCTCTGTTGATTTGGACAAAGATGTCCCATTCCCATTGGAAAAATGAAAATGATGACGGCCATTCCATAGGGCACGTGCTTATTTCTCTCTTCTAACAAAACTATTATATATGTATATATTATATATATCTATATAAAACTGCCTATCTATCTATATCTATCTATCTATCTATCTATCTATCTATCTATCTATCTATCTATCTATCTATCTATCTA
>JBCAUA010045382.1:0-10274 GCA_038406235.1 Peronia verruculata
TGAAGACAATCTGTGGTCAGATGGGTTGCATAACTTTTCAATTCGCCTAAGAACCCGTCCGCCTAAGAGCCCGCTTTTTTTGTCTCCCGAAGACCGGGTTCTTAGGCGGAGACCACTGTATTAAGTGATCGGTGACTGCAGACCATTACCCAAGATTTTATCATGTCTTAGGATAGAAAAGCACATAACTACATATGTACATATTAGTTGCACATGGATTCAGTCATAACTAATGCCACATTTGGTGTCAACAAATCATTAGTTTGTGATCAAACCACTTTGATTTCTGTCCCAAATGTGCATTCATATGAACAGAAAAGAAAAGAAATAAAGTAGTCATACAATGTATTCATAATGTTAGACAGGAAAGTACATGTAATATGTTGTGCTCCTCTAACATGCTGATGGCCTGAATATTGTATCTTGATTTTTCTCCCTATCTCCATCAGAATGGTGCTTGTGCTAGTCACACTATTCCATGATTCTGCTCTTTGAATATGACACACCGTGCTGTCATCGTTTCCAGATTGCTTAAATAGTCAACATAGACCTAGTTCCTGCTGCAGTATCTTTTGAGGGCATCTTAGAGAGAAAAAAGATTCAATCATGTAGGCCCATTCAATGTAATAATAATTCACACCACACACAAAAATGGGGGGGGGGGGGGGGATGTGCTGTGATTCAGGCCACTCAAGACAAGGAAAAAGTCACCCGACTATAAGTCAGAGGCTACAACTACAAGGATCAAGACATAGATCTAAGGTACAGATCTATGTCATAAAAGAATCAATTCTGCGTTTTGTCTAGATTTAGACATGCAGTTTCTCCAACATGTTTCAGAATATGAGCTTTAATGTAGGCCTTTCTGACAAGTGGCAAAATGGGAGCACTGATGCAGTTTAATAAGTTGCAAAATAAGAGTTCCACTGCAGCTTTTACGATAACTGGTGAATGTTAGCATAACTGCAATTTTTTGGACAAGGTGCAATGGAGCTTTAAAACAACTTATGAGCTTTCCAACAACTTACCATATATGAGCATACATGTAGTTTTCCCAACAAGATACAAGACAGGAGCTTTAAAAGGGGGGGGGTGTTCCTGAAATGTTTATTTTGCTAAAAAAAAAAAAAAAAAGCGATTTTGCAATAAGTCCATTCTAATGTGTTTGACCAATGGTCATTCAACGGGAGACCTAGACTATTGTCATTCAGGATTTGGCTCCATTTGGCTGCTACATGAGGCCATAGATCATTACAAATTGATTATATATAGAGGCAAAGCGTGCAAAAAGCACTTGAATATCACCGCTCCTAGCAATATCATGAGTTCCAGTGTCAGGGATGGACAATGGATGACCACTACAACATGAGAAAAACTGCTGATCATGCAAATTATCAATGTAAGTGTTCTAAAATGAATTTCCTCCTCCTATAAAATAGTGCAATTTTACATTCTTTCTGCTACTGATAGCTCTGTTGTCGACTATATGTCATAGTAAAGGTCAAAAAACACTCTTGGTTTGCACTTAAAAATGATATGGGGGACACACAGAGGCCCTCAAGAACCCGAAAATAGTTCTTATAAAGGTGGGGGTGGGTAGGGAGCAAAATTCGAAAAAAAGTGCTTCCAGAGAGTCACAAAATGGCATGGCGCAACAAGAGACAAAGAAGTTATGAAAAGAGGGTTATTTTGTAAAAAAAAAAAAAAAAAAGGCTGTTCCGAGACTGAAGGCTGAACATAAAACTCTTCATGTCAATTTTTTGCTAAAAATAAAATTTAAACGTGTTTTTCTCAAAACCCATTTCTTTGACAGCTTTTTTTGCTATCTTCTTTCTTGTTTCCAAACCAATTCAAACCTAATTTGGTATACATCATTTTCACCACAAAAGCGCAAAAATTACGTATGCTCGTTAAATTCGGTCGGTAAGTTTTAGAGAAAATTGGGTTTTTAGTTTGAAAAAAAATGGTGAAATGTGAATTTTCACTATATGGCATTTTCAAAAATTTACAGAAAATTTTGTATTGCATGGAAAGGACTGAAAATATGTAACTTTTTAGATATTAATCAAACAATATATTCACTAAGTTTTATCAAGTTTCGCTGAAATTTGCGGAGGAGATAGATTTTAAAATCAGTCAATTTGGACGTTGCCACAACTGTATAAAAAATTTGATTTTTTTCCATTGTTTTCCTCTAATTTGAACATGCTGAATTCGATGGAAAAGGTTAAAATAACCTAATCTTAATAATAAAAAAGAAATCACCTCCAGGACGCCCCCCCCCCATATTGCAGATTTTACAACAGGGTGTGAAATGAAAGGATCAAGAAGTTTATCCAATAACTTGCATAATAAGAGATTTAATATAACTTTTCCAACAAGTTGAGAAATGTGACCGTTAATGCAATTTTTCTGACAATCTCTATGCAAATGACATTTTTTTTTAATCTGCTAGTTACTTACATATGGCAAGCCATTGGAAACCATGATGACCTCCTCACAATTGTGAAAAAAAAGAAACTGAAATGCTATGGACATGTCACATAATATGGCAAGCCATGGGAAACCATGATGACCTCCTCACAATTGTGAAAAAACAGAAAGTGAAATGGTATGGACATGTCAAATATCACAGCGGCTTGCCAAGACATTCCTGCAAGGCACTGTGCGTGGGGAGAGAAGGAGAGGCAGACAGAAGAAAAGACGGGAAGACAACATCTCAGAATGGACGCTCTAAGAGAAGTAAGAATAGAGAGAGATGGAGGAGTCTGGTTGACAAACCTTCAATGGCGCCCCAACAGTCACATCATCATACGCAAATGTATTTATGCAGTCGTTGTGGAAGAAAAAGAGTGTAGCGAGCAGAGATATAATTCAACCACTATGGACTGTCAGATATCTAGATGACATCTTATTGCTATATCCTAACAATGAAGACAGTATTACGCAATTTGAAAACCATCTCAACATAATTCACAGTACAATTAAATTTACCGTTTCATTTGAAAAGGAATGGACTCCCTTTTTGGATGTCCAGCTTAAAATTACTGAAAATAAAATTTGCACTGATCTTTATAAAAAACCCTCTGACACTCACAACTACTTACACCCCTCCTCAGACCATCCCAGACACATTTTTAGATCCATAGTCCATAGCGGCTTCCTTCGTCTCCGAAGGATATGCTCCGACAATGATCTCTTCTCCAAAAGAAGCCAAGAGTTCAAGACAAAAAATAATCAAAACAGCTACAGACCTGACATTATTGATACGATCCTCAATAACATTACTACTATGGAGAAAGAAGAATTACTGAGATAAAAATAGAATAGCACTCACCACCTTCTTGTACATTGTATATGTATTAGAATATGATAAGAAATTACCTAACATGAGAGAGCTACATGTATATAACAAGCATGCCGACATCCTAATCAAAGCAGGTATGAAAATTTGGCAGATTTGATCATCACAATCAAGTTGTTTATAAATTTCTGTGTTGTTATTTATTGTTCTTGAATTGTTTTGCTAGTTGCCGGTCTGACAGTTCTACTATATTTTTATAAAATGATGATGATGATGATGATGATATAATTGATGTCATTGGGAGAGTAAAAAAAATATCAACACATCAGTAGTTCAACTCAAACACTGTCCAAGCAAAGGGCCAAAGGACTCAATTTTCTGCAACCTTCCTTTATAAATGTATATATTATACATGCATATATATCATATTTTCACAATGTGCAACACAATGAAATCAGGCTCTTTGAACTTTGAGCATATGGAGTTATGGATATCACACTGAAGATTATTCTTTTCCCTTTCTACCTTTAGAAGTCAAGACATTAGCAATGAAAGATGATGACCGTGATCTCTTGTTGCAGCTGAATGTAGTGAGAAAATGGCAGATTACTTTTGTTAATCTCTATTAATCCTTATAAGGCCATGCCACTAAATTATTTTTGGGCTTTTACTCAATCTGTTGCAGCAAATTTAACTCAGAAATGCATTTTTGGAGTGATATAGAGGGATTCTGTGGAGAAAAAAAATGCATTGATACTAGGTATTTCTTCCCTTTCCCCAGATTCTGCTTTTAATGTCAAAGTTTGACATGTGGTATGACTTTTTCAAAGTGTCAACTGGTGACATGACCATCAGTCTTCGTAAGAAAAACAATGTGAGACCTACCCAATGGGCGATTTAATTCTTCATTATCTGCTGTAAAACAAAAAACGTAGAACGATTGTTGATGAGCTGTGAAAACCAAATGCTACACTATATGACGAAGATCAAATGGGAAGACAGGATCACAAACGAAGAACTAAGGAGAATGTGTGAAGTTGAAGACCTGAAATCTGTAGGTGAGAAAAAATAGATTGCGCTGGTTTGGGCATGTGCAAAGGACAGAAGACCATCACATAATCAGAAGAGTCATGAATCATGCAGTAGAGAGACCAAAAGGAAGACCAAACAAAACCCGGGCTGCCTGCGTTACAGATGATCTCAGAAACTGGGCATCAACGAGGAGGCAACCCAGAACAGAGAGAGATGGAGACAACTCATCAAAGTTAAACCTCCCTTGGGAGAAAAAGGACAAAAAATGGAAATGGTGATGATTATCTGTGTAACAGTGCTAAATAATGTACATGTATTATTTTAGTTTTGCCTAAGAAATGAGCACTGATGAAGCTTTTCCAACAACCTGCACAATATGAGCACTGATGCAGTTTTTTCAGAAAACTGGAAAATTTTTGCACTGATGCCATTTGTCCAACAAGTTGCAAAATATGAGACTAAATAAAACTTTTCTGACAAGTTGAGAATTGTAAGCACTAATCCAACAAACTGCAAAATAAATGTAAGAGATGTAATTGCAACTTTTCCAGTAATTTGAACAAAAAATGTGAATAAATTAAATGCAGTTTTCCAACATGTTTCAAAATATGAGCTTTAATGTAGGCCTTTCCGACAAGTGGCAAACTGTGAGCCCTGATGCAGTTTTTCCAACAAGTTGCAAAATAAGAGCTTCAATACAGCTTTTACACTAACTTGTGAATTTAACTTGTAAATATACACCTGCAATTTTTCAATGCAGCTTTTCCAACAACTTACAAAATATGAGCATACATGCAGTTTCCCAGCAAGATGCAAAACAGGAGCAACAGAGATTTTACATCAGAGTAAGAAATGAAAGGATGATGCAGTCTGTCCAATGTTGCAAAATAAGAGATTTAATATGGCTTTTCCAACAAGTTAAGAAAATGTGACCACTGATGCAAGTTTTCTTTCCAAAAACTTGCAAAACATGTGCATAAAGGCAGTTTTTCAAACGTTACCAATAACAGTTTCAATGCAGTTCTTGTGGCAAGCTGAGAAATGTGAGCATTGATGTAGGTCAACTATATGTGTAGTTTTTCTGACATTCTATAAGTTGCAAAATCAGAGTACATATAAATGCAATTTGTCTGACAAGATACAAAATATGTGTGGTCCCAAGCGAAACCCCGGCTAAAGCCGCAGGCATTTGAATGGTTACCCATAAAGGTTGCGGGGCTCCATTTAAGAGATTGCAAAGAATAGCACCTACTGCTAAACTGTCAGCATGATACTGTAGAAGGTGGCAAAAGACAGACACAGGTTTTGTCTCCCAAAACTCAGATGGCTCGCCCTCCAGGTTGGGGGTTTGGGCAGTGGGCTAACAACTGCTCCCGGTAAAAAAGCAATTTTGTTACAGAAACATGAAGGCAGATAAACATATACTGCTACCTTGGGAGAAGATGAAGCACCTTCTATAGGACTAATGATGGCCAGTGGGGGAAGTCGAAAGGAACCCACTGGACTGAGGCCTTCACTTTGAACAGCAGATCTCTTCCGGTTGCGTTGTGGAACATCCGGACTCTTTATGAGGTAGGAAAATGCAAGCAAGTCCTCCAGGAAATGCAGCGTTATAACCTCCATATAGTAGGAGTCAGAGAGCCCCACTGGATACAATTCGGACAGAAGCATTTTTGGAACAGGTGAATTAATCCTCTATTCAGGTAAAATTCAGGCACCACACAGAAGGGGGTAGCACTAATACTCAGCAAAGCAGCTCAGAAGACACTTCGCGGATGGGAGGCGCATGGCCCAAGAATCATCATGGCATCCTTCTCATCAAGCAACAAAAGAATCAACATCAATATGGTACAGGTATACGGACCCACAAATGAAGCAGAAGAAGAAGACAAAGAGGAATTCTACAACAGGCTACAAGGTGTGTTGGACAAAGATGTTAACATATGATCGGGGATCTGAATGCTAAAGTTGAAGCTGATAACATCAGATATGAAGAGATAATGGACAAGCATAGCTTAGGAAGAAATGAACAACAACGGCAAAAGATTTACAAACCTGTGTAATCTCAATGGCTTGGTAATTTGGGGAACAGTCTCTCCGCACAAGAGGATCCATAAAGCCACATGGGTGTCACCAGATGGATATACAGAAAACCAGATCGACCATATCTGTATAGCATGCAAGTTTCACCGCTCTTTGGAAAATGTTAGAGTATTTAGGATCAGATCACAAGATACTGATTGATGTGTTGAAACTCTGACTGAAGAAATACCAGAGTAGCAATGGATTCCAGCAACCGAAATACCAGGTAAGCCTGCTCCAGAGAATTAAGAAAGAAGAGTTCAGACAAGTATCAGACCTTGGAACTCGTTGAGGAAAATGTTGAAAATCACTGGAACCATGTGAAGGAAGCTATTACAGCTACATGTGAGGAGATCCTAGGAAGAAAATAATACAAACACAAGGAATGGATAAGTCAAACATCACTAGATCGAATAGCAAAGAGGAGAACCAAGAGAGGGATACTATAAACAGGCAAGACAAGAGCAGAGAAACAAGTGACAAGACAAGAGCAGAGGCGGCAAAAGTAGACAAGAGGAGTATTAAGAAAGATAACCAACAGTTTGTTATGGAAATGGCAGAGTGAGCAGAGGCTGCTGCACAAAATGGACAGACTAGAGTGCTGTATTAAAAGGCCAAGATACTGGCAGGCAAGAACAACCAGACAAGTTCTCTGGTGAAGGATAAAAATGGCAAACACCATCTTTCTGAAAAAAGCACAGAACAGGCATTGGGTAGAGCATTTCAAAACCCTGTTAAATAGACCTCCTCTAGAACCCATCAGACATTTTGCCAGCACGTAGGGACCTTGATATCAATTGTGAGCCACCAAATGATCAAAGGAAGGGATAGCAAGGCAACAACACAGCTCAACTCCAACAAGACAGCTGGTCCAGATGCTATACCACCAGAGGCACTGAAGGCAGATGAGGCAACAACAGTCGAAGTTCTACATGGGCTTTTTGAGAAACTATGGAAGGAAGAACATTACCCAAAAGACTGAAAGGAAGGGCACTTTGTGAAACTACCAAAGAAAGGCGATCTCAGTAATTGTAATAACTACAGAGGTATAACTCTTCTCTCCATTCCAGGAAAAGTGTCCAACAGGGTTCTATTGGAGAGAATGAAAGACACTGCGGACATACATTTGAGAGATCAGCAAGCAGGATTAAAAAAGAACCGCTTGTGCACAGACCAGATTGCAACGCTGAGAATTATCATTGAACAGTCCTTAGAATAGAACTCATCTCTCTTGGTGAACTTTATTGATTATGAGAAGGCTTTTGACAGTGTAGATAGGACCACCCTTTAGAAAATCTTGTGACATTATGGAATACAACAGAGAATACTAACTCTAATTGAGAAGATGTACGATGGCACAAGTAGTAAGGTTCTTAATGATGGACAGCTAACAGAGCGATTTGAAATTAGAACAGGAGTGAGACAGGGTTGCCTACTATCTCCATTTTTGTTTATTATAGCTGTGGACTGGCTGTTAAAGGAAACAACAGCAGGAAGAAAAAATGGAATTCAGTGGACACTATGGACCCAGCTGGATGATCTACACTTTGCTGACAATTTGGCACTCTTGGCACATACACATCAACAGATGCAGAGAAAAATCACAGAGTTATCAACTCTGTCAAAATCTACTGGGTTACAAATACACCCAGGAAAGTGAAAAGTACTGAAGGTGAAAACATCAGCTAATGAACCTATCCTAGTAGAAAACAGACCCATAGAAGTAGTTGACAACTTCACTTACCAAGGCAGTTTAGTGGATAACAAAGGAGGAACAGCCATAGATATTAAGGCAAGGATAGGAAAGGCAAGGACAGCGTTTACCAACCTCAGTAACATCTAGAAGGATCGTGCCATCTCTACAAGAACAAAAAAGTTATTCAACTCAAATGGTAAGTCAGTTCTACTGTATGGAAGTGAAACTTGGAACTAAACAAACTTGGACCAACAAGTTACAAAGTTTTATAAATGGCTGCTTGAGGAAGATCCTGTCAGTCAGATGCCCAGATACCATTCGGAATGTAGTTCTCTGGGAAAGGACAGGACAGAAACCAGTAGACAGAAGGACAGATCAACTAAGATGAAGGTGGATAGGACATATCCTTAGGAGGCCATGCATCAGCACTACAGGTATGCACTTCAGTGGAACCCACAGGGACAGAGAAATAGGGGTAGACCACGAACAACCTGTAGAAGACTGACGGAGGATGATTTGAAGAGAGGGGGGCTACAGTGGAAAGAGGCAGTGAGAAGTGCCCAGGATAGGAAAAAGTAGAAGTCTGTTGCTCGTGGCATGTACCCTGATACAGGTGAAAAAAGGGATGATGATGATGATAATTTGAATGGTGCTACAGGTTTGGACATACTGATTTTGGGTTTTCACCATGATCGATTTCCTAGACATGTTTAGTATATATACTGACACTGTGAAAAGTTCAAAAGTAAGCCTCTTTTGAAGTGTTTGTAACACACCCGACTCATGACATTTCCGCAATCTGCACTCATTTTTGTTCGCACAGGTCCATCAACAAAAACTTTTTGGTTGTGGTAATGGCATTGCTATGACCAGTAGTCCTGCCTGCCACCATTGCCAATGCCTTGTCTGTAGACCAACAGTACATAATACATTGGGGAGATTTAGTGTTATGTGTTATAACCTGCCCATCCTGTCCACATGCTACATGCTCATTCCCATGCACCTCTCATTCACAATCCAACCATTTGGCCCCCCATCATTCTTTTATTGTTACCATCTGAACTTAAATCACTGAGTAACCGCAAAGTCCCAGCCTGCCCCTTGTTTTATGTTTTCATCTACAGTGCATGCATGCACATGTTACTGACCACGACGAAAAATTATGACTTGAGATGTAATCTACATCCATCCCAGGGATCATTTATACTCACAAGTCTGGTTTGATGCTGACAACCTGTTAAACTTAAGAAATATTTAGTCATCAGCGCCACAAACAGAAGATAGTGGGCTTCCAGATAGGCTAGCTTACATCATCATGAGACTCTCAGGTCTTTTCTGCATACTATGGAGTTTGCAATTTCCATCGCTGAAAAGACGGGAACATTAGCTATTTTTTTCATTCTCAGGCAGTCTTAAAATAGACCCCCTTATGTTCACAGCGCAATTTGAATTTGCATTCACAGAACTTTTACCTGGACGTATCACTATCAGCTGCGCCCTCATGCTGTGCGTGTTCCAAGATTCAACAGAGCACACTTTGTCTTTGATCAGTTGCTGTGTCATTACAGGATCCCATAATGGGCAGACCATTTAATAAAATTAATGATTAAAAGGGTGTCCACTGAGGTGTTTAGAAAATCAACTCCAGGACCCGCCCCCCCCCCTTTAAGAGTAAGTGTGCGGTTAGAGCGCTAACACATGTGCTATGGAGGATGTATGTTCCAGATCAGATTTGAAGTCAATTGGTTGA
The DNA here is from genome assembly GCA_038406235.1 of Peronia verruculata. NCBI lineage: Eukaryota > Metazoa > Mollusca > Gastropoda > Systellommatophora > Onchidiidae > Peronia > Peronia verruculata. The sequence goes on from JBCAUA010045382.1 coordinate 9,865, forward strand.
GAGATAAAAAAAAAAAAAAAAGCTTTAGGGAAAAAAAAGTGAAGAAATATTATTTTAATCATAAACATATTGTCCATTGTCACCGTGTTAGATATTCTCACCGTGTTAGGCACAATATAGCAGTTATCATGCTGATCTGCCGTTAAACCCCAACACAAACAAATAAACAAAAACAAGATATTGAGAGAATCCCATTTGAATTTTAATAATCTCCCTATACAGTCATTTAGTGGTACCGTGCTGGTACTGTTTTGGGGCACAAAACATGTTTTCTGGGCCCCATCCATTGTTTTTCCTGTATGAGAAGAGTGTAAAAACAGCAAAATATTATTTTTGGTATTTTTTTAGTCCAAAATCTTAGTTTTGGGGGGGGGGGGGGGGGGGGGGGGGGGGGGGGGGGGGGGGGGGGG
>JBCAUA010045393.1:0-11803 GCA_038406235.1 Peronia verruculata
TCCAGTCCTCTTGGTCTAGCTCTGTGTGTGTGTATGTGGACATTCCTTCCTCCCTTGACGTATCTCGCGTCTCTCTCTCTCTCTTTCTCTCTCTTTCTGTCCCTCTCTCTCACTTCTGTGTACGCGTGTGTGCTCGAGGGTGTGTGCATGTGTGTAGCTCAATCCCTTTCCTCGTCTTCTGTTGTTTAGTTTACTTAACTAACAACTTCCAAAATTTGCGGTTTTTTTTTTTTTTTTTTGTAGTTTTCCCTCCCCACCCCCACCCCCATCTTTCTTTCTTTTAATTTTTGTTTTTTTAAACTTCGTCACCGGTTTGAGGGTCATGTTTTATTCTTCTTTCTTTTTTCCATCTTTGTTTCTATCTCTTTCTTTCTCTCTATTTTAGTTTTCCGCACTCCTCTCTCTATTCGTTGTCTGTGTATGTGCGTCTAGATCTATAGCTTTGTTTCTCTTTCTTTTTCTCGTTAACTCTCTCTCTCTCTCTCTTACCATCTCCCCCCTCCCCTCCCTCCCCCTCCCACCATCTTGTCTTCCCTGCCGCCTTCCTTCTCTTCTCCGTCCCTTCTGTCTTCCTGTTCATCAGGCTTTCTGTACTACAAGACAATTAACCCATTCAGCTTATCAAGAGGTCACGGCTTCCTCCTTCTTCATTCTGTCTATCCTCCCTCCCTCCCCTTCCTTTGTCGGCCTTTCTTCCCCTCATTCTCTCTCTTTGTCTTAATTGCCTTCTCTCTCTCTCTCTCTCTCTCACTCATTCTCTCGCTTTCTCTCTCTCTTTCTAAATAGTTATTTTTTTTTTCTTTCTGGTTTATTTTTATTTATTTATTTATTTATTTATTTATTTATTTATTTATATATTTGTTTATTTATTTATTTATTTGTTTGTTTGTTTGTTTATTATTTATTTATTTATTTTGTTTTTTGTATTTTCCATTATTTACTTATTTCGTCTTCCTGTTTGTAAAGCTGGCTTTCTTTTTTCAAAATGTAATTATCTCATTAAGCTGATTACAAGACACCCATCTTGTTTTGTCGTTCTTTATCTTTCTCCTGCGTGACTCTTATTTAGCTCTTCTCTCTCTCTCTCTCTCTCTCTCTTGGTTTATCTATCTATCAGGGTCTCGTTCGTCAAAGTAATGATCTCATTCAGCACTTTAAAAGGCCCTGCACTATCTTGTCCTGTTTCTTTCCCTCCTCACTAAGTCTACCCCTCCCTTTTCTCTCATTCTCAATCTCTCTCCATCTTCCCGTGTCTGAAGGTTCGTTCATTCATCAATCCCAGTCAACTATTAAAAAAAAAAAAAAATCACTATCTTGTGCCTTTTTTCTCTTCCAATACTTCCCTCTTCCTTCCTCTACTCTCTCTTATTCTCTTTCTCTCTCTCTCTCTCTCTCTCTCTCTCTCTCTCTCTCTCTTTCCCTCTCTTCCGTACTGAAACAAACCAAAGGAGCAGAAAACTAGCGAGATGGAAAGGCTATCTGGATTTAGAGAAGGGGAAGGGGATGGGGGATTTCATAGTTTCTTCAAGAGGTATGCTGGCATAAAACAATAAAAGAAAAATGATTGCTTGATTTTCTTATGTGGCAGATTAGAGATAGACAGCTTGCTTGTTAAGTAGTCAGAGATGAATCAGCTTGTTAAATGCTATTTGGGAGCAAAAGTGGATGGCCCAAATCTATTTTTTTTTTTTTTTTAGAGAGTGAGAGGGAGAACATAGTTGAAATACTTGAGGGCTTATTCAAATATTATATTATTTATCTAGAACAGAATTGTCTGTGCAGTGATTCCAGTCCTGGAACTTCGTATTAATTTATATTGTCATATTGTTTTTCCTCAAACAGGAATGGAATGGAAAAACTTCTGAGTGGTAGAGATTATTTCCAGAGAGCTGAGTCCCTGGATGTAAAAGCCAGGTAAGATTAGATTTATGCTGAAAAAAAAAAGGGTTGTCTTAGCAACAGCTATTTATAGATGGGTTGGGCCGTCAGACTCAGGATTGAAAGTTCCAGATTTGAATCCTAACTGATCCCGACATATTTGTCCTTGGAAAGACAATTTGCACACACTTCCTCACTTGAGCTGGGTTTAAATGGGTACCTGACCATAGAAAATTATTGATATTGTTAGATTTATCAGGATTCAAAAACCTAACAGGCAGCCACCTTGTAGGAAGCTGAGAATGTCATGAATGTCTTCTTTGGGTCTTGTGGGGTAATAATAGATTGTAAGTGCCTAGAGCCTGTACTGATTGGGGATAGGCTCTATATAAATGCTCCCTATTGTTATTTAATGGTTATTATACTTTACATGTCAAATTAGAAGTTGGAAAAAAAAGAAGCCCTGCCTGCCTGCTTTGATACATTTTATGAATGGACTGGACAGGGACAGATGGATGACAACACATAATGAAAGATGAAGAAATTGTTAATTTTACACTAGATTTATGTTTCACTCAATGTAAGTCAGCTAAATTATTGATTTTTTAAATTTTGTCATACCCTGTGTTCATTATTGCTTGGCAGATCCCCATTGGGAGTGGACATATCCAAAGAGGTGGCCAGTTGCTCCATCAAATTGCCCAAACTGAAGCTGAAAGGGTATTAGCTTGATAAACTTTCATGTTTGAACTTACTTGTCCACCCTCATAAGCTGATTTGACAGACAGTAACTCTCCCATCATAACTGATGCATTATCTCTTATAGTTGTGCCAATCTGGGAAAAGCATAGAGAAGATCGATTAGGTGGACTTCAAATTTCACGCAAAAGTAGTTAAATTGATTGAGACCATATGTCAGAAATTGAGTTGTTGTCTTTGAACCAAATTCAGCTTGCTATTTCTAACATATAAAATGTTTTATAAAATTTTGCCTCTATATGAAGGGTTTCAGGGCAAAACGCACCAACGCCATTTCCAAATAATTTGAGTTTATACTCCTCAATACTGGGAATGGTTATAGTGCTATATGGTAAGGACTCTACACCAAACACAACGTATCCTTCCAGAAAGTTTTCAGAAAATTCTAGCTCTTAATGATCGATTTTGGATATGTCTCATTTTGCACCAAAACCCTTGACATGCATTTTTAGAGCTGTTTTGAAGCATGACCATATCAAACAATTTCTAAACAAGAGCCCATTTAACTGATTTTGTTAGGTCATTTCAACTAGATCTAGTGATGTTTAGTCACACTAAATCCTCCAGAAGTGGCTGGAAGTCAAAATGTATCTATATTTACTTTAGAATCCAAAACAGTTTGAGCCATGCAGCTTTACATGGAATGGTATTATAAGGACAGCAATCAGTCATTAAAATGGGCTCAAAATCCAGTTTGTATGGTTTCCTTTCAATGCAAAATCAGGGCAATAGACATAAGATAGAGAGTTTAGATTACTTGTACATGTATTATCAGCAGATCTTTTTCTGGCAAGACAGTCATTCCTATGAATTTTGCTACATGTAGTTTGTTGGTGACCCATTTATAGAGTTTCTACTTCCTTCCTTCCAACTCCATCAACTTTTGATACTTTTCCACACCATTAACATAGAAGGAAAGACCAGAAAGTAAAGAAAAAGTAGGAATCACCATATAATATAGCACTGAAGGCCATCAGCATTAACTATGAAGACTGATCAGCATTCATGATTTGCAGGCAAAGATTATAAGAATTTTTTTTTTGTAATTTAGCATACAGATCAGAGGATAAGTGCCACTGTTGTTTCATGCCTCGTTTCCTATAGTTGAATCTGTTCACAGAGAGCAGTAAGTGGTGAAACAAACTGCAAAGTCACCACCATTTGCTGATCTCATCAGAGCCACCACACTGGGATTACTGTACATTCATTCTTTTGGTGTCTTGCTCTGCCAAAGTTACTGGTCCAAAACACAAACTCAGTGGAAAAAAGGACAGAAATACACAACAAATGTTATGTGCACTTTATTTGATGTGTTCAAAAAATATTTTAGAGATCTAATTTAAATTGTATATTGAATTTTTTTTTTTTTAAAGTACTTTTGTTTTGTATGGTTCTTTTATGTAATAAATGAGATTTACAATTCTTTATTTGTTGACTGATTTTGTTTCGTGCTGTCCTAAAAAAAAGTATATGTAATGTTATATTGCTTGTTTTTCTTTTATTATGGGAAGAAGGGAAGTATGTTAATAGACTGTTTGGCACAGATATGTTTATCAACAACTTCTCTGTATGGCTTGTGTTTCCATCATCTGTATCTGTGACTCATTCATTTTTTTTTTTTTAATTATTTTGGTAATCTTACTTTGCGTCTCTTAGTTAAGTCAACGCTTTCTACATCTGTACCTTTTGGGATGTGGCAGTGGTTTAAGAGAGTTTCTGTCACAGAGAGAAGAAGTAGATAGAGTGATGTAGATAGAGTGATGCAGTTGTTAAAAAGTGGATTCAGTCATTCACCAAACAGAAGAAGGAAAAAGATGTTTAGAGATTTGTGTCTGGAGAAAGTGATAAAAAAGACGTCTATATTAGTGATATATTACAAGAGGGGAGAGATGATGTGACTCTGCCCTTGAAAAAGAAGAAATGTTATCACGGATGTTCAGGAGGAGACATTTATGATTGTTCAGTAAGCTGAGAGGGAAAATTGTACAGACTGAAACAGGGAGAGCAGAAATAAATAAAATGTATGTTAGTGAGATTGAGGGAGAAAAAGATACGATCTTTAAGGTCATGTGTGTGGAATAGTTAGGCCAGAACAAGTTGGAGAAATAGAAAGAACACTATTGACATAGGAAAAGTTATTTCTCATTCTGACATGTAAGAAAGAGATAAATGTTGTATCCTCAAAGGGAGAACAGACAGGAAAGTCACAGAAGGTCATATTTCACTTCAGCTGATATTTTATTCACCATTACAAACAACGTTAACACCTCACCATTACAAACAACGTTAACACCAGGAACACTAAAACATTGTCATTTTGTTGAGCATTTGCTTAATTTTTTTCTTCTTATTATTATACAATAGCTCTATATTTGAAGTTTTCTTTAGCACAATAAATAAACATAGCATTGTTTTCATATGTCACGTATATTTCATGATAGTTTCAAGAAATAATATAACAATGGCTCAAATATTGTTTCCAGATCATGTCTTTAGAAACAAACAGTACATGAATACAATAATTATTAGCACAGTCAGTTTAACAACATTAAATAAGGCTTAGGGACAGGATTGTGGCCCATGTCATGTTTTAGTTCTCTGTTCTCCAAATTCACAAAAAAAAAAAAAAAAATACACAACATTTAATACCTCAAAATTCAAGGTATAAGTCAAAGCTGTGTTATTGAAAGATTTGTGCAACACAACTTCTGGGTTGATGTTTTTTTCTTGTGTTGTTAGTATATTACAATAGCATTATTCTTGATCCGTGTCAGCCACTAAATATCTCTCACTAGCCGACAAAGGGGAACAATCGTTCTCTATCTACGAACTAGAGTGGTAGTAGTTTTATTTTATCTTCAGACAAGCAACTTTACTCTGAAGACTAGTCATGTTTGCAAGTCAAAGTGAATAACAAACAAAGAAATCAACAGCAAAACAATAGAAAACATGGCTAAATATGATTGATACATTGCCTGGGAAACAAAAGTACATGTTTTAAATTAAAGAAGAAAATTAAGCAGGAAACTAATTTAATCATGAAAATGAATGGGTCACGCACATATCTTCCATGTGGGCGATGCAAAGAAAACCGATTGAGACATGATGGGCTCACTTTTTGCTGAATTTAAAGGTGCAACTTGCAAATTAGCCATAAATTCCTTCTTTATTAAAACCTCTCATTACGAAATAGTTTAGTTCCATCCAAAGTCTAAGAGTTATCTCTGTGGTACGCTGCTTCAGCTTAGCTTATATTGTCATAAAATCAGAAGTCTATGGTTTCTCTTATTTCCTAGACATTTAATATTATCTTGTCTACATTTGTTCGTGTTTCCTTACTGTTGAATGTGTACTAGTAGCTGTAAAATTCTGCTGTAAAAGAGGTGTGTAGGAGATAAAAATTTGATGAAAATAGCCTGACTGTGATAGTTTTGTTTGTTTGTTTTTTTTTAAACATTTTATCAGTCCCCGCCCTTCTTTACCGACAGACATTTCCACCTGTTATGTTTTGTGTATTTTTATAGTAATTCCACCACATATGATAAAGAAGTGTTGAATAAGCAGAATGGTGTTTGATATTTAACTTCCCAAATATCAATCTGGTTACTTGAAATTAGATTGGTTTCCGTGGGAAAAGTTTTATTTCACCTTTGTGGTGAGTTCTAACCACAGTATTAAATTAGGATGTCAAATTAAATGATGTCGGATCTAACTAAAATATGTTTCACTTTACATATAAGTACAAGGTGGAAGCTAATTATTGGCATCAAACCATCTCAGACTACCTCGACCACACTGTGAAGTATCAGGACTGAACTGCATAGCACGGTAGATTTGTGGTGGTGTGTGTGTTTCTGTGCGCGATCTACTTCTCAAATCTGTCAGACATTGAATTATTAAAATGGTAAAATTCAAACAAAGAGAAGGTGAAAAAGTGCCTGATCTAAATATAATTCAGCAGCTTATGGCCTTCACCTGACACTTTACTGATTTATATGCCAGACGAAAAAGGGTGGAAAGGGAGAGAAGGCTGGGGGCATGAGGGTGGGTGGCATAGATAGGGGGGCGGGGGGAAGGATCTGCATTGTCTCATAAGTGTGCACCAGTTTTTGGATGATGTGGGAGATAAGTTGTGCAGCAATCCCGGGCCAACAACTGAACAAGCCTCAGAGACAAGTGCCGAGTTCGCTGAATGTAAGCAATGTCACAGGTATGCACCAAGGTCAACTTCACATTTTTCCAGCTGATCCCAGTCCTTGAGAAGAAAGGATGGGGTGTGGCTGGCAAAAGAAGTGAAGGTCAGAAAAAGAAAGATGAAAGGAGGGTGGGGGACGGCTGTAATCCAGACCAAGGTTGCTTGTGAGAGGTGCTTCCTCTCTCTCTCTCTCTCTCTCTCTCTCTCTCTCTCTCTCTCTCTCTCTCTCTCTGTCGCCTTCCCTCACTCTATCCTTTCTTCATTGAACAATGAAGGCCAGATAAAAGAAAAGAAGAGGGAAGGAAAATAGCTGGACCACTTGTGTGAGAAAGCGTCCATTTTAATAATGCGATTATTTTATTATAATTGTCAATCCCAGGTTTGCATTTAGCGTTAGAAACATTCACCTTTTTAAAACTCAACGAACACAATTCGCTTCGCGAAAGGGTAGGCCCAGATCCGACTAAATTTTTATGGTAGCCTTATCTAAAATGTTACACATACTCCTATCTGATAGACAGCCTATGACATTCTCATCGAGATAGATAGGTGAACAATTGTTTGCACTATTAACAATATTGACTGCATTTTGCTGATTGATTCAGTGGTGATTTTAAGACTCCGTAAACCTTGTGGAGATTTGGCATCATTTGCTCTGCACTATAACCGCAAGTCATGGCTACATTTCCACCGACTCTGACACCATTCAGCTCGGCCTGTCAAATTGGTGTGAGAATTGTGTGTCATAACCAGTACGATGGCAAGTAAGATTCTTGCTACAGAACTCGTGAAAAGTATGCCTTTTAAAATGAGTCCATTTCAGATTTGGTCAGATTTATTCTTCGCTTCCTTTCCCAGCCTTCTGAGTCTGATCTGACGGATAAGAACATTAGCAGCAAAGCCTTTACTGCCAAAACTTAATATCACTTGGAAATATAACCGAAGAAGGATGAAGTTATTTTAATTAAAATAAGATAGGAATTGCGTCCAAAACGGAATTCTCAGTAATGTAACACATTTACCCTCTTGTTGTAAATTTCAGGTTTTTCCCCTTCGCTCTTTACCCAGAAGCACCCATCTTCCCTTCACGAATGATTATTATGATGTTTTTATAAATGGGTCTTTCTGTCTATCAGTCCATCTATCTTCTGCCTGTCTGTGTGTTTCAGTCTGTATTTATATATATTTAACTATTTATTACACACCTCTATGTCATTCCTCCTCCTGAAGTCCGAAAGTTATTTTTGGTCTTGAGTCAGCGAAAACGAAACAAAAAAGAGAATAGTGTTGGAATGAAAGTAGAACTCTCTGCCTTGCGCCATGATGGCCATGTGAGAAAGCCCACATATAATATGTATTATATAACCACAAACAAGTAAGGCATATTTGGAAAAAAAAAAATCATAACAAAAGGCAAAAAGAAGGAAAAAAACAGATGTTGTTTTATGAGTTACCAGCTCAGCGTGGCGTTGCATCGCGATGCGGCACGTTGCCATAAAGGGCGGGCAGGCAATGTTCTCATTAATCAACTGGGCTTTTCTCCTTTCTGTTTTGTTTTATATTGCCTCTTCTTTGACAGACTGACCCAGTAAACTGCTTTAGGGTCGCGCTAACATTTTTGTTCCGAAGACCACGAACAGGAGGTGGGTTGGGGGGGGGGGGGGGGGGGGGGAAGAGTGAAATTTTGTCTTGGATGACAAATTACAAATATGAAGAAAAACAACTACAAATGTGGTGTCTTGAAAGAAGGGAACAAAAGGGGTTGTGTGCAAATGCAAATTAAGAGCGTCGAGTAAACTGAAGGAAATAAAAGGCGTGAAATACAACAAAATCATTGCTTAAAACCTTAAACGCCCTAATTACAACACTGAGTTAGCACAGTAAAAGTAGCAGGGCGGAGGGAGGGAGGGAGGGGTGGAGGTTGCCATGCAAAATATTTCTTGTTTTAAACCTGAGTTTTCCAATCAAAGACTGAGCTGAGTACAAGCAGAAATCAGACTGATTGTAAACTGCCGGCTATAATTCATCACACTAGCTCTCCCCTCCTCACACTGTATCAACCTACAATTCGGATCAAACACTTATGAGAGTTTATTATACAATTATAATTGCATTTTTAGAATATGTCAAACATTGTATTTTTTTTTTTTTCCGATTTATATGAGTAGAAATACAGATCCTTATGCAACAAAGTTGTATGCCAAATTTCTGATGGATCCATTCAACAGTTTTCTAGTCTATAAGTTTTTTATGCGTTTTTGTCACAGATTTATAGTAAGGGCTGGCCTATAGCCAACTTGAGTGGGAATAGGTGTTAGTTGTGACGTTGTAAGTGGTAATCAGGAGGTGGATACAGACGAGACACGCACAGGAACGGAGAAATGAGAACAGGAATCCTCGACGTCGAAATGTTGCAGAATTTATTGCAGGTGGTTGACAATAATACACACTGTCTAGCTCCGATGCTCACAACACTCACTGCATTCCACTCACTTCTTGCTCTCCTCTCGTTTTGTTTTTCTTAAGCCTTTCAATCCTAAGAGGTAGGAATATCTCGACATTTAGAAGCTGCCAATTTTTGCTGAGTTTTTTGTGGGTAGAAATTTGGAATTTGGAATTTTGCCCGGACAGCGGCACTCAGGCCTACTCTTACATCGATTTTCAACTGCCAAGTGTTCTTTAACGTGAGTAACGTACACACGGGACCTCCGAAATATATTGTCCTTTATCCGAGAAGGCTAGACGTCGGGCTTCCCTACCCACAGGAAGCCAGGGACCGTTGAGTCACTGAAAAAAAAATGCGGGTTTTCGATCTTTGTGTTCTGTCATCCCCCGATGCAGAACCCGCGAGTCGATCCCGGCCGCTCCATGAGGAGACGCCATACCCATTGAGCCACTGCGTCCCCCTGATCCCTCATTCGCGTTCACTGCTTGGTTTTATGGGCAGGAACACTCTGCATTCTTCCTCATCAACGGTCAAACGTATCAATCACTTTACAATGTTGATTCGGTTTTCAATCAGAATGAGTAAATAGCAATTTCAACAACCTTTTACTTTGTGTAGAGGAGCAACCGCAGAAAAAGCTGACGGTGTCACAGGAAAAAGATGCCGGTCCATTAATGACGAGTTGTCAGTGGCATTTATCTAATTAAGAACTAAATATCTCTTTTGGAGCACTCTAGCACAGTGGCCCCCAACCTTTTTGTCGCCGTGGAGGGGAAGCGTAGGTAGTGCTAACTGGGTACCTCCGCACATGTATCTGTACGTATGTTAAAACATTTTATATCTTGAATAAAAACAGATTTCTATCGCCGTGATTCGCGTGACAAGTAGCATAATGATAAAAGGAAGATAAAAGATCGTTAGATTGAGATAGTAAATAGAATGGAAATAATTAAATACTTCTTGTGCGACCCGGTACCGATTGATTAGCAGACCGGTACCGGTCCGCGGCCCGGGGGTTGGGGACCACTGCTCTAGCACTTATACAGTAAGTTGGGAGTTGTCCATAACATGAGAGTGTCGTCTCTCTTCAGTATAAACAGAATAAAAAATTAACATTCAATAAGGCAATTCATGTTAATTCTCTAATGTTAATTCTTTTGAAGTCACTCACCACATTCATTTAACAAATAAGCCAGCTTACTTGGTCGATAGTCATAGGATTGAATCCAATAAGACAGGCGAGTGAAATAAATATTTAAAAGCATTATACGGCCATAATACAGTTAATCTGAAGTGGTTCTGAGTTCTTTAAGCTGCAAGAAGATCTTTTAAAGAGACTTATTCAAAACTGTTTCTGTATTATCCCCTCTGGCAGCTTCGAGTTGAAACATGTATGCCGACCTCTTGAGATGATGGCATAGTCAACTATAGCCAGTCATTCTGTCAACATTAACACTGTGTGTCCTAACACTTCACACTTGGTCGAATTTCTCCACCGATAACTCGCAGATCTAACATTCAGCCCGTTAGATCAGTCAGTAAGTAAATACGCTGTGTCAATTTGTGCAAGAATAAAATCTTCTTCCCGACTTTGCAAGAGCTATGTGATAGAAGTAAGCTGGTGGACGTTTTAGGTAATTAAAGTATTCAACAAATATGAAATCAAAGATATTGTGGGGCTGAATTAAAGCGCTTGGCTGAGGTAAAGTTCACATAATATGATCAACTCCAGATTTTCAGAGCTGCTGAGAGACACATTTAATCATCACTACTTTATGTAATTTCTTCATCTGAAAGTGTTCCCAGTTTAAATACAATTTCGTGTTAAAAACAATAGTTCATCCATCCGTCCATCCATCCATCCATGCGTCTCCATGCATCTGTCCATACATCCACTTATGAATGCATCCATGGATCCATCCTTACATCCATCTATCTACGCATCCATCCATCCATCTATCCATCCATCCATCTATCCATCCATCCATCAATCCACTCACCAAGTTTATTATTTTTATCTTTTTCGTCTTTATGATTTCTTGCTTGAATCATCATTATTTCCATTTACCACTGTATCCTCCGGTCCAATCATGGAGATTCAAAATTAAAAACTTACCAAGTTTCACAAGGAATCCTTTTTCTTTCGTCGCCCTTGAAATTTTAAATATAAACAATAAACACCAGCCTCATTAAGATTTTTGTCATTGACAGACTACTCCTGAAATAACCACAACAACAAAAGATCGTTGTTCTCATAGTTCATTTGAAGAGTATTATTTTGAATTTTAGTTGCAATGCATTTCTGATGTTGTCTTTACTGCGCGAATGTCTCAGACGTATTGACAACAAAACTTAACTGGAGAGAGAGTTTGTGAAATGGCAATGGCCACACTTTAGATGAAAAAAACCCCAGAAAATATAGTGACTATATTGAAGCTTCAGAGCGCGCGAGCAAGCACACACACACACACACACACACACACACACACACACACACACACACACACACACACACACACACACAC
>JBCAUA010045404.1:0-11802 GCA_038406235.1 Peronia verruculata
ATCCATCCATCCATCCATCTATCTATCTATCTATCTATCTATCTATCTATCTATCTATCTATCTATCTATCTATCTTCTGCCTACCGGCCTATCTATCTGTCTGACTATGTGTCTGTCTGTCTGCCTATCTGTCTCTCTGTCTAATGTCTGTCTGGGAGGACAGGAGAAAAATGACCGGATAACAAAAGCTGGCAGCGGATGGAGTGAGATGGATGAGGGGATGGGGTGTCTCCAATAATTATAGATCAAAATGGAAAGGTGAGAGTTACATTGATTTTCTCTTCTATTACAGTGACCCATTATTCGTGAGACAAGAAAGAGAATGAAATTCAATTGCGATAGTAAATAAAGTGAGAAAAAAGAGAGAGGGAGAGAGATGGAGAGAGATGGAGAGAGAAAGACAGAGAGAGAGAGAGGGGTGGAGGAGGGGAGGGGGGAGGTAGAAGAGAAACAAAGCTTGTTACTAACAGAAGAGAGAAGAGGACTTTTTTGGCCCACAACTTTAGGACTTTGGCATTTCAAACATTAAGGACTATGAACGGAAGGAAAAAGAAAAGAGAAGAAATCGGCGATGAGGTGCAGAGTATATTTATTGAGGTCACCAGTGTCACCCAACCTTTATAACAAAATCAGGTGCGACCCTCACCACAGCACGTCAAATAATGCAACAAATTCTTATGGAATCTCTAAAATTCATAGCTACTTATTGTTGCTTATCTTCACCGGCTCAATTCATAAGGGTGTCTGCTAATGTTACACAATGCGCCTTCGGCCGTCAGCTGTTTAATATATTCAATTTTAACCGATTAAAAAAACGAAGAATAAAGGCCAAACTCTAAAGAAAACGTTAAAGTGCCTTCAAGATCCTGGTGAGGACAATGGGCTTTTTCGACCGCCTGCCAAATTGCTTCCAAGTACAAGAGGTCTCAGATAAACATTATAAAGGAAGGAACAAAAAATCACTTTCTCTCTTTTTATTTGAAACATAAGTAAGAAAATCATGAAAAATCCATCATATGATGAAACTTTTTTGTTGTTGTTTTTTAAGGTGAGAATTGTTTTCGTTTTTGTTTTTGTTTTTGTTTTTTTTTTGGTCTGTTTGTTTGTTTGTTGTGGTTTGTTTGTTTGTTTTGCTTCAAGAGTTTTAAATAATGAGAGGAAAGATGATTTCTTTCTTTCTTTGCAATGCTAGCCTTTATACCTCTTGTACTCGGCGAAGGGAAACTTCCTGGCTGGCTGAAATAAGAGCCCATTGGGAATCAAATGACAAGTGACGGAGTTAGGCAGCAAAGGCAAAGGGCCCAAAGCCATAGCCTGGGACGTTTGAAAAAGCTCCAAGAATTCCAAGAAAGCTGAGACAGCCCTTTCCCTGAAAGGCGAACGTTTTGACGAGAATAAGCGTTCAACTCTAAACTACGCATGTGATGGTCCAGCATACCCTCGGAGAGATAGACAGTTTTGAGACATTATAACACGGTCAGTGTTAATAATGTATCAGTTTATACCACTCAGTGGTCAGACCGTCAGACAATAGGTCTTGGGCTCATTCATGCAAGATGACTACGTAATAATAATAATAAGAAGAAGAAGAAGAAAGGGCATTTATATAGCGCCTCACCCCCGTAGGGCTCGAAGCGCTTTATAGAACCAAAATGTTTTGCAGCCACACACGAAATATGCCTGAAAACAAACGGGGGCAATAACATAGGTTCTTGTCAAAACATGCAAATTTTTCCCACAATGAGGCAAACATCTTCTGACATGAAAAGCCTAGATGTGTCTTGCATAACAGGACAGCAACCAACCACCATGATAAAATATAAAATTTTCCAACTTTTTGGGTGAAAATGGTTTGACATCCCTAAAAAGAAAAATGCTGATTTTTAGAGAAGGTAACATAAAGGAAAGTTGTGTAAGTTTCTGTGGATCAGTGAAGTAGTTGGAATAGGCCTACATGTTATCTTAGCAATGTTCTGTTCATCCATGGTGATCTTTTTTGTTTTATCTCTGACACCAGAAACTGCTGATATCTTTTGTGGAGACTCCTATCATCATGTGGGGCCAAAAACTCAGTCAAGAAAATGCCAATGAACTGGCTAGTGTTCTTGAACAGTTGGCAATCGTCTGTCCTGAAGCGCCCAAAGTCATTGGAAAACCAGAAAATGATAAAGTAAGTTTATAGATTTTTTTGTTATTGAAGGTTGTGACTGGATAAAGGATGATAAAACATTCTGTAGTCGGTAGTGAACAAGTTTTTACAAGGGTTTTGAAGGGAAGGTGTAGAGGAGGCATTCCAAAAGGTAGGTTGCAACCCCCTTGAGGTTCACCAGACCTTGGCAGGGGGTCACATAGCCTTGCTAGAACTGGCTTGGGCTAAACTTAATTTAAACTTATCAGTTTCACTTTTATCCTCTTTCAATAATTTTTTTTTTTTTTTCGTTTCACTTTCAGTGTTTCATTCCCTCTTCACCACAAATTAAAATGTAAATCAAGCTGCTGATAACAGGGTTGTTTGGGTTCAAGCTCTTGATCAAGGGGCTCCGAGTGAAAAACCGTTGGTTACCACAGGTGTAATGGGTGACAAGATTGTTGACTCTAATTATGTGAGATAAAGAAATGTATTTGCTTGCATTTGGTTCTGTGGGTTATAAATGAAGAGATGTGGAATATATAGCCAGTACCAATCATTTTGTTACTGTTTGATAATTCTCATTATTTCACTCATTGTGTACTTGTAATTAGATGATTGTATATGTTGTTATAAAGACAGGTGTTTTAATGACACATTTCACCTTTTGTCTCTGTCAACTTAGATATATGGTGCACAATACACTGAAGATGGTTGCTGGTACAGATGCACTGTCCGTTATACATTTAGTCCAGAAAGGGTAAGATGTCAGTGTTGGATTTCTTTTTGTTAGGCGCTGAAATTGATAACAATTTATTTCACTGAAAAAAAGTTCATAATGGAAAGTTTTCAATTATTATCAATTACTTGTCATAGGATTTTGTTTGAATTGAATAGTGTAAGAAATGTATATTTATGATTTCATTATCACCTGTTGTAAAATATCTACACAGAATGCCATCTTTGACCTGAGGATGAAAGTAATCTCTCAAAGAGTTCATGGCACAGTGATTTAATGTATATAAACGAATCGGCTCTCGAATTGAATTCCAGTTTAGATGTGGTTTCAACTATTGATCTGAGAAAGGTGGCAGCTTTTAGTCAAGTAATGTTCTTATGAGGTTCATATGTCTGTTGTCCTAGAATAGAAAAGAAGCTCAGTATAAAATCTCCAGCTCATTAATGATTTCAATTTGTGGTTTGATATGCCTCAGGTGAAGGTGCAATACATTGATTTTGGGAATACAGAGGAGTTAAATCCAAGCAATCTCGTGGAACTTCCACGCTCACTGACAGTTTTGCCGCCTTGTGCCATGAAATATGTGTTGCATTCACTCTGGTGTAACAATAACCAAGATGCCAATGTAAGTTTTGCATCATTTTTTGATTTGTTTTGTTCTTGGTTACATTGGGAGAAGAAGTAGATTTTTTTAATTCTTAGAAGTCTAATACTATCCTTTTTCTACGTCATTTTGCACACGTCAGTATGTGTTTGGTTATCTTAATCTCTGATGTCTTTGTTTGTGTGTGTGTGTGTGTTTTTGTTTTGTTTTTTTTAAACAGGGTTATTTACAAAAAAATGAACTGATTTCATGACAGCATAGCTTCAGTTCTCAAGCAGCTTCATGGAATGGGTCAGCAACCATCATGGAATGAATTAGTGACCATTTAAAAGAGAAGTTTTCCAGGCTTTGGATAGCTGCCACAGTAGCCTCGTTTTTCTGGCAACATTTATTAGTTTGTTACGCTCAGAATGGCATGTCTTCAGCAAAAGGTATTAGCATTCTTGAGTGTGCCGAAATAAATTCAGTTTTTATGGTGCAGCATGCCTTTCGAAGGTGATCTGACGTTAATCCACCCTCTCCTAAGAACATTCGATGGTTGTTTCAAGGGTTTCAAGAGAGTGGGTGCCTGTATAAAGGAATAACTTCAGGATGACCATGAGTTGCAAAGGAATTTAACAACAATCAACTCAGTGGATCGTGATATCAGGGATGTCAAACTTTCAACTTTTTGGTCGTCGTCGACGTGCCTACTTTTGGACTGCCGACTTTTACTGAATCCACGAGACAAGTGGGGTTTTATAATAAATTTCGATACAAATTTCGCACGATGACAACAGTGATCCGGAAGTACAAAAGAGTTATCCTCATAGATACCTTGGACGATAGTCGAACTATTGTTTGACGGCTATTTCAAGATCGAGATTGAAGTTCATAGCGCTTAATTCCTCGCACCTGACAAAATGCAGTCGCGTGGGAGTTGTTGATAGAAGACCAGCACATCAGAGTACTGACAACAACAAATAATGTGCCCAAGATCTGAAAAAGACTTGTGTAAGAGACAACGGTTCGCGATCTAGATCTAGAGATTCTAGACCTAGGAAATAGATCTTTACAACGCTCGAAGATTATGATGACAGCACTGCCTATGGGAACTTTTAGTTCTTGGAATTTCCACTAGTTGTATAATTTTATAGGCCCATCCCAGAATCTTGAAAATTTCGGACTTTTTTATAAAAACAGTTTGACATCCCTGGTGATATGCTGAAACACTTGTGAAAGTAATTTTTTTGTTGCACTGATATTGCCGGTCCTGCAGGTAGTGGCCACATTGAACATTTGTGAAATAAAAGTTGATTGTGAAAAGAATACTTCTGACTTGGCTGGATTTTTCTATGGCTTTTCCTTATTAGAATATTGCTTCATTAAAATCGATTCATTCTTTATTAATAACCCTGTGTCTTTCCCATAGTTTTTTGTTGTTTTTTTCCTTACTCATTAGGTAATCATTTTATTACTATTTACTTCTGGGAAATGTAGCACAAAATGATTGGTGCCCTTTAACCGAAAACATCATGAAAGAATCTTTTGGAATGACATTGTTGGAGTTGTACTAATTTTATTAGTTGTTAATGTTGCTTAGAAGCATGGTTTAAAACTGTGTTGTGGGGTGTACATGTTTTTGGAGTAGAGGGGACAGTGCTAGAAAGGTGTCAGATATCGTGTTATTTCTGTCTTTTAAAAAAAAAATGCTCTCCGACAACTGTCATCAGGCTATTAAGTACTTGAAAGACCTGGTCGACGGTCAGGAAGTAGAGGCCTACACAACAGCTCGTCTGTCTGACCATACTGGTTTCTTCGCTGAGATCTACATTGATGGGACGAACGTCAATGAGAAGATGCTGGAGAATGGCTATGCTTTCAAGAAGCCAGGTTTGGAGCAGAGAGGGCCAAAGGGAAGAGGTCTTGGTGCTGACGGGGATATGAGCGGAAATAAGTGAGTGCAATGAGGGGTAACTCCCTTCTAACAAGTTCATGCTAGCATTCCCTCCCCTGGGGACGTGTTTGTTCTGCTTTGTTTGTGTAGTGGCTTTTTTTTTTTTTTTGCCTTGATAAATTCAGTGCATGTTTGTGGAAAGTGGGGGCATTGAAATGTATGTTGTTTTTTTTTTTAAAGATCATTTACTTTGGTAAAAGTAGCATAATTTATCTGAATCTCATTTTCTCTCTAGGTTTCAAGTATTATTTTTTATTTTTAAGTTGTTTTTTTTAACTTCATATTTAGATGAGATATATGAGGGATGTCGAACTTTCTACTTTAATAGGAAACAGATTTTTTGGTCCTATTCAGATTCTTTACTGACATCAGTTCATATGCCTTTATGAATAAAAAACTGCAATTTTACATCTTGCTGTGTAAACTTGGCATGAAAAAAAAGAAGGTGAAAGGTTCTGCTTTCACTTTTATTTGTGGTGGATATCTCTATGTTTTTTTTTTTTTTATTTTATTTTATTTCACCTTTTGTTTGCGTTGTTAAATTCTATGCATGTTTGTGGAAGTAGGGGTATAACGTATGTTTTTTTTTTTTTTTTCGAGATTAATTAGTGTGGTAAAATTAGCATGATTTATCTGGATCTCATTTTGTCTTTAGGTTTCAAATATATATATATATATATATATATATTTTTTTTTTTAAACTTCACATTTAGATAAGGTATATCAGGGATGTCGAACTTCCGTCATTTTTTTTGGCTTTTTGAATAAAATGCTGCAATTTTTACATTTTGCTGTATGAATTTGGCGTGAAAAAAAGCAGAGGATGAAAGGTTTCCTATTTTTGCATGAAAACCAATTGACATCCCTGAGATATATTAAAGAGATTTAATTGATAGTCACACAAATGTGTGATTTGTCATTTTTCTATAGTTTTATAGCTCTTTTACCGTTTGTTTCTGTGGTGTGCTGGAGTTATGAGTAGGAGGAATCTCACTATTTCATTAACAATACCTACACAGAAGCTCAGAGAATACTAAAGCTCCTGTGTCAACGACAAAGAAAAATGAAGAGCCAGTGCAAAAACAAATTGGGATGAAGATGCAGCTTCCCAGTAAAGAGAGACATCATCATTCAAAACCCTCGTATGAATCCATAAATTCAAATAGGTAAAAGTTCGGTTGAGTTTGACTAACTTTTTGCATTTCATTTTTTTTTTTTTTTTCCTGACATTCAAAATGTAATTGAAAGTTATTAGGATCTGGGCAGTTACATGACATCTAGTGAGATGCAAAATGAATGGTTAAAAAATGTTAGTATTCTCTGCAACATTCATGTAAGGACTGTCCGAAAAGTAATAAGAAAATACCCATAACTTTCAGACTAGTCAGTACTTTAAAGATCTGTAAATGGTGTCGAATAGGAAATTTTAAGCGCTTTTGCTGTGGCCAAATATCAGCATCACTGATGAACACATTCTATCATTATCTTAAATTAAACATAGTTACCCCTTTTGTAGAATGGTCAAAGGTAGAGGTGAGGGGGATTATGTGAGTTTTGCAAAGGAAAAAACCCTATTGAAATCCACAGTTTGTTTCCACACATGGCAGAAAAGCAATGAGCAAAAGTCATGTCTATCTAGATGCATTACTGCTGCTCGTTATTGTGAAACACTTGACCGATTGAGTGAAAGCTCTGCACTGCAAGAGGCTGCGACATGTGAACAAGGGCATCTTTCTTCAGCATGACAGTGCCACCCCGCAAGGACAGATTGATCAGAAACTACCCCTATCACTTACTATGGGACTTTCGCCCAAATATAAATGTTTGCTTTGTTAATTTTCTTGTTACTTTCCGGACAGCCCACGTACCTCGTATTTCTCAAAACTGCTCTGTTTAAATCATGTCCGAGTTAGTACTAAATATGTTATTCTGTTATTTTTGTTTTGTTTACTCTATAGATGTTCATCAGACAAACGAAAATACCCTTAGTTATTTTTGTCAGATTTCTCGACTGGCCAATTCTCTAGATGAAAGATCTTTCCCTGTTGCTAGTCAGAGACAACCTCTTCATATATTTAGAAAAATGTGATTATAAATCTGTTGATGCATTAAGTCACAATAATACATAGCATTTTCTGATACAAAAACATGAAAGTATATGTAGTTCCTGCCATGACTACTCAATGCAATGCATATATATTTCCTTAATCCTTTTCCTTAACTCACACACCAGTTGGCATTAACTCTTAAATCAATTTTAGGAATGATGATGACAGATTTTTATCGATTATAGCCTGTTGCAGTTCAAATTGTTAACAAATGCAATCCATTTATGACAACTCACTTGACTATCACCATATGTGGCACAGAGATGGTGCTTTGTTACCAGTGGTTATAGCAAAGAATAAAGTGCCATCACCATGCAAAAGCAAGAGAGCGGCACCACCAAAGTTGCAGACAGCGGAACGAAGTAATAGATGCCAAACACCAGATCATGACATTGACAAGTTGCACAGGTTAACAATAAAGATGCACACTTCCAGGATCGGTCATGGGGGGTACCAATCAATTTCAGTTAGATCTTTTGAAATTCAAGTTTTGTTAATGACACAGTGATTGTTGCAGTTTCATTTTCTTTAGAAACACAAATCAAAAGTGTTTCTAGCTTTCTTATAATTTAAATTGCCCTGCATAAACAACTCTTTACCGTTGGTCTAGTAATTAATAATTGTCTCGCAACCAGTCAAAATGAGACGTATTTCGATTTTCGCCATATGGAGTTTTTGCTATCATGTGATAGCTTATTTCATACTCTTTCTGGTAGTGAAAAAAGTTTTGAGCTAACTCTATTCTAGCCAGAGATATTGCAGTTTAAAGAGGAAAAGGGGGACCACTCAGCAATGAGCGGAATTCCGAGTAAATCGAGTTTAAATGAACGGTCGTACACATAAATCTACATGCCTACCTCATAAAAAATCCGATTTTAATCAAGTAATATGTATAAATCGAGGGTAAGACCGAAGCTGTCTGGTTTAGAAATGAATGTACTTTGGATTTCTGCAATAAAAAAAAAATGGTATCTGACCCCCCTCATCACATTCAAAACCTGATTTCTCCGTTCTAGTCCAGCAACTTACATCTTATTTCGACTGGCACGAGACATTTAAACACTCCTGTCAGTATTAATAGATTTGTTTCGACTACGTGAATGGCTGTGACATAGAAAAACATATAAAAATGCATAGGACTGGTGACCATTATTCTCGGATCTTGTGAAACGGTAACAAACATTAGTGAGTGTTCTATTTTTAGCATGGGGGTACAAACACTCCAGCTGGGATTTCCAATTTTTTTGCTAAGTTGAATATCAGCTATTAATTTTTATTACATCAACCAAATACAAAAGAAAAAAAAAATTGAATGTACTTCACCACTTCACATGTCCAGAAAACTCACTTACCAATTCTATTCTCAATGCTGTACGGTGCATAGTCTTTTGCCCAGGGCATATCTGACAGCCAGGAGGCTACATCGCGGGATCTCCAGGTCTCCACAGGTTTCAGAATCAACAAGTTGGTCTCACCAGACTGCCAGTACCAGGCAACATAGACTACCTGTCGTCATTTCAGAATTTATTTATAACTTGGCTTAAATCTATCATTATAAAATTTAGAGAATTTCCTGGCTTCTTGGGTAGGGAAGCCTGGTCTAGCCTTCTACGGTAAAGACAAACATATTTTGGAGGTCCCATGGATGTGTAAAAGAAGCCTTGACAGTTAAATATCTATGAAGAATGGGTGGAATGTCACTGTCTGAACAGACTTTCCAAATTTCCACCCACAAAAATTCTCACCCAAAAAAAACAAAAAACAGGTAGCCACTTAAAGCCAAGATAATCCTACTTTCCTGGAAAAAAATCCAAGTATCAATGATTAAATTAGCCACCAGATTTATGCTACTAATTATAATGACTGTAATATTTTTCAAATTATTTTAATTCTGCTACTGCTCAAACTTACAAGGAAGGCAAAGACTGTACAAGCCACTCCTGCGAAAAACACCGTGATGTCATTTGTGTCTTTCTTGGGAGATGTTTTTTCCTTTTGCAGCTCTTCATCATATCTCTTTATAATATCCCGATCCTCAATACTGTCTCCCAGTTCCTTCTCTCTTTCTTCACGTTCTCTGGGAAACAGCTTAGCTGTCATGCTCCTGGTTTCAGAATGAAAACACGATGAATGAACAAATAACCTTTTAGGTTACAAACTCAACACTTTGTGTTATCAGCTATCAGCTCAATCAAAAAGAACAAAAGTTATTACAAAGATACCACAAGTATCTACTACAACTCTGGAACAAGACTGGAAAGGCAACCAATATGATACCTGCCTAGATATCCTTCGTTTCAATACAAGTCCCAATGACCTGACAGCATCACTCAGATATCCTCCGAAGGTAATTACCGCAACCCCATTGCATGTGATCCATATATTCAAAACTGATTGACTGAATATTTCATTTACTTTGCATACCTTATGGGCATTACTATATCATTCAGATATTGTTACAATGTGAGAGGGACCAAGCAGCCCCCCATTTAGGAATCCACAATTAATTAATAAGCCTTGCGAAAATTTTAAATCCTGTTGATAGTCAGATCTGGATCAAAATATCATATTTAATACATACTGCATACAACTAGAGCACAGCAGACTAATACAAGATGATATTCTTCAACAATTTACTCAGGCTTACAGAAATTGAATTAGCAACTTATCGCACAGCTGCTGTTTCTCACAAAACTTTTTATAGTGGTTGTTCATTGTTTTTTGTTTTTTTAGCAAGTTCCTATTAGCAGTTTTGTTTCCTTGGAAGGTTCAATTAATATTCTAACAATTGTTACAAATCTTTCAGTTGTTTTTTGTTTTGTTTGTTATTTTGCTGTAGTGGTGAAAGTCAAAGGTATAGCAGTCACTCTATCATTTGAAAACAAAACTTTGGGTGAAATAATTCTGAAAAATGGTGGCCACAGCTGTCAAAATTTCAGGTAATGAAGGGTTGAGTTAGGAAAGAGATTTGACAAATCACATCACAATTTAGAAAGACGGATGGTGTCATGGTCATTTGTCAAATACAAAATCAAGCACTAACTCCTGTCACCCAGACTGAAAGCAGAGAGTTTCCACTTGTCTGTGTCTAGTTTGCAGGTCTACGGTTAATAGCGATCCCTGAAGTCATCTAATAAGGTGATAGATTGGTGATATGTCTAAATGTGACGATTTGCAGATTGGTGGAATGTAGTCAAAGAGTTAAGATTTTCATACCTGATGTGGAAATTTATCTGAGGGTGTCCCTGATAAGGCTGGCGACATAACGGACATTCCTTCTTCTTGGAGGTGAAGTACCACCTTGCAAGACAATGCCGGCAAGAGGTGTGGCCGCATGTGAGAGTGGTTGGTTGCACTGCAAGTCTCAGGCAAACTGCGCAGGTAAAATCTTTTTTCAATTCGTCCCTGCCTGAAATGATTACACAGATATGTAATATACTAGAAGAGAATCCACGGTCTTCATGGGCAATTTTTTAAAAAATAGAATGAACCAATACTGCCCTGCGACTAGGAGTGTATGGCAAGCATGCGCACCTCAATGTTGGTATTTTGGATGATTAGATTGAATGTTACAGAAAGAAAATATGTTGGTATTTTGACTGTGATTCTATTGAACTTACGATTCAGATCAAACACCCCCAAAAATTTGTTATTTAATCGTTGACGCCCTTTTACGAAAATATCAAGCACAGTAAGTTTTTATCAGCTTTATATCAGTAGAAACACTGATATTTATTTGTGCGACAAACTTCAAATGGATACATTCAGCAATTTTTAAGTGCACAAGCCTTTTGTGGGTTTCGTTGCAGATTTAGCGTAGATATGATGAAAACAAATGGATGAAAACCTGTACATTTTCCTTCTTGTTCTTGTGTGTCCTCTGTGTTGGGCTGGTCTTGCTCTTCTTCCATCTCCATCATGCTATGGCCTCATTTACTGTCAATGAACATCATAATATTAGATTTTAAGAGGGGGGGGGGGGAGACATAAACCCACTCCATCCTAATTTATAATACCAACTTGTTCAACATTAAATAAAAAAAGTTCCCTGAACATTATCAAGGATTACATCACATTAAAATGTGTCTGCTCAATGTCTGAGACAGTAGACTATTGTCTCCGTATGCACATGATGGTAAGTTGATGGTGTTTGGCAATCAGCTTAAGTGTATCTAATATCTACCTCTCTATCATCTTAATAGGACGTGAAATTAGGTATTTTAAGCAAAATCACATGACCTAGGGAACATCGCTCACATGTGGCTTTGTTTACTTGCTCTGTGCAT
>JBCAUA010045415.1:0-11802 GCA_038406235.1 Peronia verruculata
AGAGAAAGAGAACAAGCTCTTACAAAAACATAAGCAAAAAATCCTTTGAATTGTGGGTGCATTAATATCAATAAAAGTAGTAGGCATATCAAGAACATTGTTTCAACAATGCAACAGGGCAGGCATATATATATACATCATTTTGCAAAGAATCTTGTCTCTGCTC
Source organism: Peronia verruculata (assembly GCA_038406235.1). Taxonomy (NCBI): domain Eukaryota; kingdom Metazoa; phylum Mollusca; class Gastropoda; order Systellommatophora; family Onchidiidae; genus Peronia; species Peronia verruculata. The sequence continues at coordinate 167 of JBCAUA010045415.1, forward strand.
ACTTATTTCAAGTAAGTTCTCCTCTTGAGGGCTAAAGTCTGTACAAGATCCAATGACAATGATGACTTTGATTTACACTGGTAGTCTGGAAATGAAATCATGTTTATTAAACCAGTCTTTCTTTTCAGCAAAGTATGAACGCCTTGTGCAGACAATGCATATTTATTTACAATGAATCTGTCCCTGAGCTTGGAAAAGATTAACTGTTCGAAGGCTCAATTCTTCACTACTTTAAACACAACATCATCAGTCCAGCTATAAAATGTAGGGCAATGAAAGTAGATTTTTCAAGTTCTGCATTTCAAATTGTTAAAGCTTGAAAACTACCCTCAAAAAACTCATTAGAATAGTTCCATATAATCCAATTTCAAACACATCACTCATTCTGCTTGCATTTTCATGCACCTATCCCATTGAAGCATCACAAAACGTAAAGCTCTGGTAAAACTGCTAAGTCTAGCAGTGGTCATTATCTCACACCATCTTCCACTCTTGCCATTTTGAGTGTACAGACTATGCTGCTGGAGACAACAATGCCTTGGGAATGAACTAGTACATCACAGCAACTGCAGTTGAACCTAATATGTGTGCACACACACAAGGGTTCAGATTATCCTATTGGAAGTTGGGACAAGGGAACAGAAAACTGTTCATATCATCTGGATTACATACAGGGATGCAACAGTCACATGCTACGATGGAACAAGATTGCCAGATGATGAAATGTGACTCTCTCTCTTTCTGCTGAGATAGCTGCCCTCAAGTAAAAAACAGTGTCACTGTTCTCTTGAGCATTTTGAAACCAAACTCAGTTTCCAATTGGCACATGAAAGCACGCTTCACTAGGTATGGGTATATGGCACATTAATAGTTGTTGTTTGCTGCTGAGCCATATAACTCTACATGACTTTCAAATTATGCTGCTGAACAAAAACAGAACACCAGTCAACAAATGTTGCATGCTACTGGCACACTGAAACAACCATTGTGCACTTTCCTCACACTCTTAGTCTCAGCATCCAGTTAGCTCCCCTACATTTTTTCATCCCAGTGTGAAACACTAATCCTTGCATGAAACAGCTAATGTTGTATGCTGCTCTGCTGGTGCACTGGAACAGCCACTCCACATCCAGTTAGTTCTCTGCTTTATTTTCATCCTTGCATGATCCTGCTACTCATAAGAGTTTGGTTGTTTACTGCTACTAGCCTATGATGCCGTTACATTACACTGATCAGCTTTTTTTCTTTTTCTTCAACATGTGAACACATTTGGTAGTCATTTTGTTCAAATTAAGATAAAAAATATTTTTTCCTATTTAACAACTGAAGCACATCACCTCTCACACTTGACCGCACTACCCCAAGTAGATTCTCTTGAATGTTTGCTGGCCTTGTAACAAACCAGGACTGTTTCAGCATGTCATTCCTGTGCATGTAATGGAATGACAAATTTGGAGCCAAATGGAGAGACATAAGTGATGCCAAATTGCTTGAAGATGGCTGGTGGAATACTGAGATCACAGATGTACAGACTACCACACTTGGGAGACATCTGGCTGAGTGGTAACACTTTGCACAGGCTCCATCTGTGAGAGAAAGACATTGGGTGAGCATTACAATCCTTACTGGACCAACAGTTTAAGTGTCATATTGAGATGTTTCACTGATTTGGCCCTCACACTTCTCACTAAATCACGGGTGTCTTCTCACAAAAAATAAGAAACTTTATCCCTCATTTCATGGCATGTGCTTGCCCAATATTTCAATTGATGTGAATAATTATATCTGAACTCCTCTTGCCTATTTCCTCAAAGCAAAGGGAAAGAATTAGCAACCAGAAAAGAGACTGAACATGCCTAATCAGAAATTTGACACCTCTGGTAAATGCTCCAAGTAACTTATAATGGAAGTAAACAATAATTAGAACATTCACATACAGTTAAAGCAATCCCAACAACAACAAAAAATAGAAACAGAAGTTCTAGAACATCTAATTTCAAAAATATTAACTTAATTTGCCTTTGAACTCAGGTAAGGCTTTCAGGGGAAAAATGTTTTGTATGGCAGATAGTGAAAATTATGAATTAGTGAAAGTCATCTATATAACACAATTAAAATCAGCTGCTTGTCATCATAATGAAACGGGACTATTACTTGGCAGAGATTCCCTGGCCCTGAGGTGGTGGGTCCAATGCGAGAACCTGGGCCCGGATGTCGCTATTGTTCATCCAGGCTATGACACTCTGGTACCAGGGCTGAAGACAGAGGGACGGGTCAGCTGGGGAATCCATAGCTGTGACTATCAAATCTATGGTGTCAGGCAGACCTGCAGGGAGCCAACAAAGCAATAAGAGCAATGACAATCCACTATTCTCAGACGCTATGCAAGCATTTGAACTATGATTCTGAACTGTTGTACTATTCTAAGATGCGCTTTTAGTTTGCAAGTCATATGGTGAGATGCTGCATTCAGCTGTCCCCCATCAATGAAGAAAAAAAGCCATAGCTCATCCTAAAAGTCAAGAAACAGTGGCTGGTAAAGATCATGCAAGATGATAGACCAGACTTCAAGAAAAGTTAAGCCCTGCTAAGAAACAGTGAATATAACGTTTGAAAAAATTACAATTTCTGGTATTGGATAGCTAAGAATGGTTCATCATAGCATACTAATATACCCTGCCCAAATTTATAAAGTATCAATATCTAGTTGTGACATACAACCAGCAAAGCCTTCAATACTCTGAAACAAGCATGATAAGAAAGAGTGGATATTTGAAAGATTGATGACTCAACATAGATATAAAGCATGCATATTTGTATATACATTTGTTTTATGTATAGGCACTTGTGTAAGAAGATAAATGTTCTCTGACTTTTGAAAAAATCAGTTTAATGTCCAAGAAATCAGAGGAGAAAGAGGCAGAAAATGAAGGGGGGGGGGGGGGGGAAGGGGGAGGAGAGGGCAATCAATATTCTAATATTTTATTTTCACAAAATAAAGACATTTTAGCACATATGGCTGAAGCAGAAAATATATTGGGAACAGCATCCTCTGTTTCTCCTTGGTGGATTCTCAGGAGACAATGACATTCCATTACCTCTTCAACACACCGGTATTTTTCACAAAATAAAGATATTTCAGCACACATGGCCATAGCAGAAAAAGTATTGGAAGAATGGCATTTGTTTCTCCGCACACATGGCCAGAACAGAAAAAATATTGGAAGAATGGCATTTGTTTCTCCTTGGTGGATTCTCAGGAGATACTGACGTTCCATTACCTCTCCAGTACATAGGTATCACAAGAAGGATTCAGTTTCTGCTAGTATGGGATAAATTAACTATTTCCCCTTGCATTGTCATGATTTGTCTCTTACTGTTCTTTCTTTAAATAATAAATTAATATTCTATCAGAATTGTTCTAAGAGTAAAATTTGTATAAGACTAAGAGAAAACCTGAAAATCCCTGGCAGAGTATTTGTACTCCTCAACTAAAAATAGAACACCCACTGATGTTTGCTACCACTTCACCATGAGATCCGAGAACAATTGCCACTGGTCCCGTACATTTTTCATGTGTTTTTCTATGTCACTGGTAGTGAACAGTTTGGAATGTGTGTACTCCCAACTAAAATTACACAGGGACCTCCAGCTGTTTGCTTGCTTGGAGCAAATCTATTCAATTCTATAAAATGATTTTACTGTCATATGACGAAATTAAAAATTAAGACATTTTCTAACCGGTGGATATTTAACATTGAACACTTTTCTGCCCTGTTTAGTGGGGCTTATAAAACTGGGGAAACATTTGTCCTGGCATCAAGTGAAATGAGTCCAATGTCAAATTTGATCATGTACAAGTAGAAAATCCATGGCCTTCGTGGGAGATTTTTTCAAACACAGAACAGTCCACACTGCCCTGTGAATCAAAATGTATGGCATGTGCACCCATTTCAATGTTGAAATTTTGGATGACTAAACTGAATACTACTTAAAGAAAACATATTTGTTGTTTTGGAAGAACAATAACATAATGCGTCATTCTATCAAATCAAACATTACTATTCACATATTATCACCTTCTTATAGAGTAAGCTTTTTCCAGATTTGTATAAGCACAAACACACATCATGACATCTATATGCAACAGTTTTGTGTGCCAAAATTCAGATGAATATATTCAGCAAATTTCAAGTCCATAAGCCTTTCATAGGTTCTGTTAAAACTTTATAGCATAAGTTGATTCCTGAAGTCAGTGGAAAGGAAAGTGAGGCCATGTCACTTCAGTCAAAGTATAAGAGCACATCTTTGATCATATCTGTATGCCATGTTATGAAAGTGAATGTTTTCTGTTGCTCCTGTTTGCAATGAGGCATATACTGTGTGAGTGGCTGTAAAACATTTTGGTTCTGTAAAGCGCTTTGAGCCCTTCAGGGTTGAGGTGCTATAATAATATAAGTGTCCTTTATTATTATTATTTATTTAAAAAAAAAAAAAACAGCGACAGGGTTTTTTTTTTTTTCTGGGCCATGGTATTCAATCTGTTACAGTGAACTAGTGGTCAGCAAAATCTGTATTTCTCAATGCAGCACCTTTCTGACATTTAATATTTCAGCTGGTTGCACAATACTGACCTCTGACATTGTGGATGAGCGAACTCCCTGTCAATTTGTACAACTCAATTTCCTGTGCGAGCCCAGGTGACATCGTTGTGACATGTGGTATCATCAGCATTACCTGCACACCATGAGAGGACAGAATGCGAGCACAGCAAACTCCCAATGCTCCGTGTCCATGAGGTCCACAGAATATCACAACAACAGGCATCTGATGATCATTCTTGGGATGAATTCTAAAGAACATAAAAAAAATAGTTCAAGTGCATAAATATTTTTTTAAAAATTGTGTGAATCGTTCTTTGTATCCACCCCAAAAAAATACAAGCTTGATTTCTTGAAAAAAATTCCATAACATACAACTCCAATCATTTCTTCTGACAAAATTTGTAAATATTTAACTGAAATGATTTTAAAATATGTTGACATGTCTACAAGCAAATTACTAATTTTGTCATCCAGAGAATATAAACAGAAATCAAAGCAGTTATTGTCTGTATTCGCTCGTCTCGAGAGACAATGGTGTAGCACTAGGATTGGGGATGGCATTTTCTATAGAGCGGTTGTGGAGCCCCATCCTAGAGTGGCAGTCTCATGAACAGTTGTTGCAAATAAAGGGGCTGACACTTCTCCTTGTCTTCCTGTCTGCGAGCTGGTTGTTTCTGGTGATTTCTGCCTGCTTCACTCCCTCACTGACAGTGGCTCTCCAGAACTGACGGTTGTCTATGGAGCATTCCCAGGTGTTGGGGTCAGTCGGTAAATAAGTATGTTCTCTGCTCCCACCTGCAGGCTGTGTTTGTAAACCTGCCATCGGTGGGGTGTCTCCCATGGAGTACCATCCTTGACATTCCAGGGGAGATATCTCTTCTCTCTCCTTGCCCCTGTCTTCTGTCCCACTTTCTTTCCTCTCTTCTTTTTGAGGTGTAAATGTATCTTATTGTGTTTGACACAAATATAGCCATAATCGTACTGATGTGTCGTTAAACCCCAACACAACACAACAACATTGACAGTCCTTTAGGATGCGCCATCATTCAAGTGACGTGCGTCGCCTAACCATTTGAGGTATTTCCAGCTAAGCAGTGCAAACAGGCCGCCGCAATTATTGACAGAGTAAATATTTGTACGCGACGCAGCATGATGAAATCAAGCTCTCATCAAATTTTGAGCATATGGGGTTATTGGTATCACTGAGAAGGTTATTAATTTCCCTTTCTGTGTGTGAACAAAATTTTGTTCTATCTCAAGTAGAAGTCAAAATATTGGCAATTAAAGACAATGGGCGTGACCTGTTTCAACTGCTGAATTTAGTGAGAAAACAGCTGATCACCTTTGTAAATCCTTATTAATCATTGTTAGCCCATGCTGCTAAATTACAATTTTTGGGCTTTTATTCATTGTATTTCAGCAGATTTAATGCTGAAATACATTTTTACATTGATATGGAAGGATTCTATGAAAAAAAAAAAAAAAAAATTTGAAGGAAAAAAAAAATGCCTTAAAAATTCGTTCACTTGAAAAACATGGGATTTCTCCGATTGCCTCAGATTTACGGGCGCTTGATTTCACTGTCACGTCTCATATAGGGCAGACCTAATGATGATGTAAACTGTAACTGCATACTAATTACAGCTGTATAGTTATATGTGACATTTATGAATCATTATGAATTAAACCAATTACAGCTGTATAGTCATATGTAACATTTATGAATCATTATAAATTAAACAGGCCATCAAGCCTCAGTAAAGAAAAAAAGAGATTTGTTTTACAACACCTGAATTGATCAGACTGGAAATTTACAGAAAGCAACAGTAAATCAATCAAAAGCAGGCAGATGTTCATTTAAAACTGGAGAAAATGCCATCAATGAAGAACTCAAGTAATTCAGGAAACAATAAGAGGGAAATTAAGTTTTAATTTTTTCCAGAGTTAGCCATGACACTGTGAATGAGTGAAGCACACAACCATCAGAAAAACTTCCTTTCTCTATGAGAGATGGTGACAATGATTTCTTCCCAACTGATATCCATTTGTTCATGGATCTGCCTATGGTTAAAATATCATCTTACCTATGACTGCCGCCAATTAAGTGAATGACCATTTCACTTGCTGCTCTTCCGTAGGCCTCTAGCTGCCTTTGGTGAGTAAGCCCAAACTGAGATGCTGCCTCACAGAGTTTTTCTCGCACATCCAAGCTAACAGATGGAACAACCAACCCAGTGTCTGAAATTGGAAACATATATCAAAAATACAATCAGTGTCTCATGGCTGAAACAAATCTGTATATGATCTGTAGACTGACACTTTTCTGACAAAAAACAACATTTTACTCTTCCATTTGTAAATGATACCTTTATTATTAATATTTAAATCTATTAAAAAACTGACCGGTCAGGAGGCTCAGCTCATTAGTCATGCAAGCATCAACCATAAGTGCATGGGCTGACTAACGTCTTGACAAATAGACAGGATGTTCATTCCCTCATCCTCCAATCCTCATCTTTTGTCTCCCCCTTCCCCGCCCCCTCCAAATTTTCTCATCCCATTTTACTGCATGCCTAAAACGCTGTTTACTGAATTGGACAATCTGATATCAAACTGATACCATGAGTGTACCTTAAGGGCATGTGCGCACGTGAGGGCAAATAAAGGTAAAATTATCAATATTTGGGTCCAAATTGAGAAAGTTCAACTTGGCTTCCTTATCCATTGTATTTGTACATAAGACAGGATGTGTCAGCATATAAAAAGAAAGTGAGGACAGCCTCCTTTTCATGTTTTTGTCTTGATTTTGAAGTTCAAACAAAAAAGTTTCATAGATTTTCTTAAAAATTATTTTTCTGCCGAAAAAATCCCTACTATTTTTTATTATTTTGTGCCTGCATAGGTTAACTTTTGCCAGGCTGTTTTGATGTCATATAACAAAGATTTTTATAGAACAAAAATTTAATATATCTTTACTCATTTTTGTTTTACTGCTGTTTGAATGAGGAAAATTTGTGAAAAAAAAAAACAAAACACATCAAGTTCTGTCACTGAGATGAGACTAGCAAATTTCAAATCCTTCTATACAAAGATGTAATTATGCCCTTAGTTGCTTCAGGCCAAGTTTCAGAACAAATGACAACAAAACAAAAAAGTTATTGGCAAATAAAAAAGGTACTAATTATACAAAAGGCTATCACTGTTATTAGAAAATAATGAAAAAAAAAATTTGTTTTTGCTTGTTTGTCACATCCTAGCAACTCAGTGAACCTGTTTAAGATGCAAAAAAAAAAACCAGTCTTTTCTTAAGAAATGATGAAATTAGTTTTTGAGTAGCATATATTAAATACAACAGGAGGTTCAAAAATGCAGGCAGTTAGGCCTAGCCTATACAAACACGTGGAAATTTGCTAGAAATGTCACGCAATCGGGTGAAAACAGTCTGATCTCAAATTTTTCATGTACAGTGTTATAAGTCTCAGGGGAAAGGACAGTGTGTGTATATTACTTTGCAAACAAACTATTTAGCTATAACTCATCTGTACTGAGATATTCAGACTCAAATTTAAGTCTCCTCACCCCTCAGTCAGTCCACTATTTCCAATGAGGGTGCCTTTGATATCCAACCTATTTTGCCTGGTCACACAAACACAGATGCACCCACGAATAGCTTTACGCTTACTTATATTTACTTAAGAATTAACTGAGACTAGATGACATTGAAGAGAGTTGATATAGTTAGATATTGAACTTTGTTAGAAAAATTCACTGTAGACTTACATTCTTAATCAACAACAATTACAGGCCACCTTTATTCGTATACTGTTGAACAGTGTTGTTTTTTTTTATACTCTTCAAATTATATATGGTGGTATAAGATTGCTTATCCACACATCTTCATACAAAAATGGGAGGAATAATCTGTCAACAGTATCCTTTCACAAGCCAATAATTCTCACTTACCTGTACAATAGTACTGAGACTTGGGTCCTGGGACTTTTATTTGTTGTTTCATGACTGGAGGAGCTGTGCTGATTTCTCCAGGCTGCAAAATATTTTCATCATGCCTATATTTCTGTTCTCCTCGGTCTGATTCCAAGCTGAGTTCTGGGAAACCATTTTCAATTTCCTGGAAGACTGCTTTTTTATTGAATAATGCTAGATTAGATTCGAAATCAAAGTCCTGCATGAAAGATTCAGCTGGTGCACTAAAACATTCATTGTTTTTGGAGGTAGTGCCTCTCTTCCCACCTCTCTCCATCTTCTTAGCTGCTGAAGTCCTTCTGCTATGATGGTCATTCCCATTATACCCTGGCCCTCCTTTGAATTTTCCGCCATTTGCAGACATCTGAGTTCCAATGCTGCCATCTAAAGAAACAATAAATTATCAGTCCAATATTGGCATGACAAGTCTGCTGCCATTGAATTACTGGTGGGACATAACAGAGTGTATAAATGATTGCAAATTATTAAACCAAATGGAATTTGCTCACTAGTAAGCTTTAACAACATACAGTGCAATTAGCAGCCAGGAATCACATTTAAATACAATTTGAAAGCTTCCCTGGTTATCTGTGTAAAAGAGTAAAAACTGAGATCAAGGTACACCAAGTATGTTTCAATGATTCTATTGTAAGCTGAAGACTGAATGGGTTTCATCTGCAAACTTTCAAACCCTCATCAGTTAATTTTTCTTTTTTTTTTCTGGTAGCTTTGCTTTGTACTAAAAAGAACATTGCATTGTGCACTTTTGGTCAAGAGTAAAATTTGGTCAGAAAATACTAAGAGGTTTTGGCATAAATTTTGTTGATTTCCATATCTTTGAATAGTACTATAGCTGGTGATCATCTCTCTTACACTCATTTTCCAGAGAATAATATGATCTATTTCTCATTTTACATTTGGCTAAAACTTGCATGGTTACAATAATAGAATTTTTAACAATGCTGATTTTAAGAATTTTGTTGACACAGCCCTTAATCTAACTCACCATGTCCATTGCCCCTTTCCATAGATTTAGGAGTTGGGTCTCTGTTATTACTTTTGCTCATCCTTGGTCTGGGCCCGATTGCTTCTGTGCCACTGTCAAGAAATTTTGAAGGACTTTCTGGTGGTGAAAGTTTTCGACGACAGCTAGTCTTCCCATGGGCTTGGTCTATGTGGTTAGAGCCTGTGCCTGATGTGGCAGCTGGATTAAATCCTGTGCGAGCTTTTGAAGCAGCTTTGATAATTTTCACAGGAGATGTGCAAACTGGTTTAGTGACTTCATCTATTTCTTTTGTCATTTTCGAGGGTGTAGCTTTCCTGGTGATGATTTCTTTGGCTTCTTGGGATGCATGGATAATTTTGATGTCTAGAATGGTAGTGGAGCTGAGAAAGAAAAATTATTCAATTACAAAAAAACAAAAAAAACTGTTTGCTTAGAACTGATGACAAGGTGTCAATTTATAAACAACTTATCCCTCGGCCATGAACAGAATTTAGAAATATATAAAAACCTTTGTTAATTTAAGACAGATACTACTACAAAAAAAAAAAAAAAATGGAATCTAGATGACATGTATGATGAAAACATGCAGATTTTAGAGAGAAAAAAAAAAAGCGTAAAATTTTCAACTGAATAATTTCTATTGTAAAGGAATATTGGTAATTGCTATTGTAAATGAACATTTGTAATTTCTATTGTAAATAAATATTGGTATGATATTATTTTCTGTAATTTTTGTTTTGAGTATATCATCACAGTTAAATTGTATTCACATTTACCCAATACACTACGCAAAGGGCAAACGACCGTTTTATCACAGGTATGTATATTTGTAAAAAAATGGCTTAAATCCATTCTGTGTTACTTTCAAACTGTTTTCACCAACAGAAATGCTCCAACACAAAAAGTGATCTTTTAAAACTTTTTCTATTTGATAAATGCAAGTGTCACAGAACATGTATTCAAGCCTTGTGTCTGGCTTGTTTGAGGAATTATGGTGGAACCAAACCTCTCTCCCCCTCCCCAAAGGCAAGTTTGAATGGCTCATTGTAACACATTAAGAACCACACAAACACAACAACATGTTGATTGTACAATGACAATAAAATCCAGTTTGGTTTTAGTTAAAACAACTCAAATGCAGCATAAATGTGGAAAGCAAGCGATGGTGATGATAGATAATGTTAACTTCAGAAATACCTGAGATTGACCTCTGGCTGATCACAACGAAGTCCATTGTGAAATGCATGGGTAATAGTCAGAGTGTTCATGACTGGGTCGATCTTCTCCACTCGACCCTGATATGAGCCCAGGGGACCACAATCGATAGACACCATAGAGCCAATGTACTCAGAAGGCATGGCTTTGCTTTTCTGGGAAACAGAACATATTTTTTTGTAATAAAATAACACTAATTGTTCAAGTATTATCAGTTTGCTAGGTATACGTAAGCTTAGCCTAACTGAGCTTTCCATTATGACAGTAAAATTATGTACATGTATAATACTTAAAATTTTTTTGGCATTTGGCCATATATTTGCTAGCTGTTCTCATGTATTTTTTTTACCCCTGTCCACTAAACTTTCCAGCCATATATATCCCACTGGACCTCCTCCCACATAAATTTACCCACATGCTTCCTTTCTCTTTCTTTCACTTCCACATCACTCAAGTCTATGACCTCAAATCACAATCTGTTCTCTTACCAGTTAATATAATTGTGTTTACACAGAAACAATGGATCCATGCATTTAAAATCTAGTACCTAAATAACTCAGGCTGGCATTCAAGAGCTCTTCATGTGTTTATTTAATGTCTCTCACACAGTCAAGTCACTGTTTTCACTCTCACCACATACAGGCCGCAACAACCCACTGTTTTCATAATACAAGATACTTCTTCATTTTTCACTTTTAGTTAATTTATGTTTAAGGGGGGGGGGCACGTCCTGAAATGTGGATTTTGCCCAAAAAATGAGATTTTGAGCTTTTGTTTTCTCTTAAAAGTACTGCCTTTTCTGCGTGTAAAAATGGTATCAAAAAGTT
>JBCAUA010045426.1:0-25835 GCA_038406235.1 Peronia verruculata
AAAAAATTGTATATAGAAACGGCTTAATTTAAAAAGAAAAGACAGAAAATTAAGACATTGGAAATACAGGCAAAAGAGAGAGAGAAAGAGAGAGAGAGAGAGAGAGGGACGTACGTTACGTTCTATATACGTCTTTCAACCTCCTGATGGAGGTTATCTCGACTGTTCTTTGTTTTAAAAAAAGAAGAAAATCCTGTTTAAAACAATAATACAAATCCTGTCTTAAAAACTTTTATCTTTACTTTTGAAAAAAAGTTTTTAAAAAAAAAAAGGTGGGGGGGGGGGAGGGGGGGGGAGAAAAAGAAAGAAAACTTATAATAATAATAAATCCTGTCTTAAAAAATTACAAAGGTGTTAAAGGTCTTCCAACATGAGGGTCTGACAGTGTGGTTATTTCAGAGAGATGGAGAGAGAGAGAGAGTCCCAGAGACAGACCAACAATCAAATAGGGCCTTAAAACTAGACCGATCGACAGGGAACGGATAAGAAACACAGAAACAAAGGAAAAAATAGAGTGAACTGGGGCAAAAGATAAAGCAACACTAAGAATAAACGAACTAAAGACAGACACTGAGACAGTAGACAGATTGACAGACAGACCGAGTGACAGAACAGGCAGAAGGAAATCTTGCGTGTAAGGGGAAAGAGACGTAGAAATGAAGGGAAGACAAATGAAAATTAAAAAAAAAAAAAAAGAAGAAGAAGAAGAGATGGACACAAAGAAGAAAAAAGAGCAAGCGAGGCTGACAGACATGCGGCCAATCAGCAGCAGACCCAAGATAGACAGACGGCAGATATATAGACAGACAGAGAAATAGACAGATAGGAAGCAGAAAGACAAACCCCCCAACAAACAGATAAATGGATAAGGAGAGAGACGAAGAAGGAAGATGGAAACTATGGAAACGTAAAGGATTTCATATAGATGGCAAGGATGGAGAGAAAGAGAGAGAGAGAGAGAGAGCATTACGAAAATATAAAGTAAGAAAAAAGGGAGGGGGTGGTCACGGAAAGTGGGGGGGGGGAGGGGGATGTTAGAACGAGAGAGAAATCCTTCTCATTGTTTTTTTTTTTTTCTTCCTTTTTTTTTTTTTTGAAACGGAAAGCTTGATAAGAGTGTCCTTTACAGAGTCCGGCAACAGGATACAAAGACGCGAGACAGTGCTGGTGCTCAGGCCTGAGAGAGTAGAGCACTAGGTAAGGGGAGACTGACACCCAAACTACAGCTTGAGGTGGGTTTGACGAACGGTAGGTTAATGACCTACTGCTGCATTCTCTGGTCATCTGACGGTCAATAGATCAAAGGGATAAAGATCATCTCTACCATTAAACGTCGTCACCTGAAAACCACTCGGCGTCATCAGGTTCAGTGCGTGTGAAAATATAATTTAACCCTAGAACTGTCACGGATTCTACCTGATGAAGACTACTTCATCAAGATGCTGTGCTGAAATCTGGTTGCCAGCAATACGCAGTTCTACACCATTGTACTCGTGTATATCACATGAAAACATAAGTTATCGCTGCTTTAAATTGCGAACTGATGTCGTCAGACAAACCGTGGCCCTTCATCAATTTCTTTTGACACGTTTATGCTTTGAAGAAAAGTAATTATAAAAGGGGGGAAGGGGGGGGGGGATAACTATTCACCACGGTGGTGATGCGGGTGGGGATGATTTTATTATTGCCCTGAAGAAGAGTCAAGTTGACTCGAAAATTTGGCAGATTTGACCATCACTATTAAGTTCTTTACAGATTTCTGTGTTATTTGTTTTTCTTGAATTGTTTTATATTAGTTGCCGGTCTGACAGTTTTATTATATTTTTATAAAATTCTGGTGGGGATGATGATGAGGACTGCCCAGATGATGAACTAGAAGGTTAAGAAAATGTGACTAGTGCCATCAGTTTAACTATTTTTAGCGTATCGCTGTCTACAGCTGACTGTTCTCTGTTTCATGTGGGGTAATAAATTAGTTATGTTAAATTTTAATATTTTAAGACGTTTCTATAAAATGATGCTAATGATGGTCTGTCTCTAAAGACAAACACTCACACAACAGACAAATTGACAGACAGACTGAGAGACAGAACAGACAAAAGAAAACCTTGCATATTGAGATATAAGAACTGTATATGTAAAGGGAAAGAGATCAAATGAGGTGAAGACAATGAAAATGAAACAAAAAAGAGATAGACAGGAAGAAAAAAGAGCAAGCGAGGCTGACAGACCGCAGCCAAAATCAGCAGCAGACCCAAGACAGACGGACGAACTGATAATTATTGGGCAGCGATATTAATTAATTTAATTATCTAATTGCCAAATTCTTCATATTGTTTTTCCACTTCTTTATATATTTCATTAGATGCCGGCGGACAATCGTCTTAATGTTGAGAAAGTTTTCTTAAAATGATGCTAATGATGGTAGTGATTGCCCTGAATAAAAGTCAACAAGCATCGAAAGTTTGGTCTGTGATGTCATTTTATTCAGTTTCTTCCTGATGGCATTCTACATTTTTTATTTGTTTCTTTTGGTGTATTTGATTAGTTCCCGTAGACAGTCATCTTATATTTTAAGACTTTTCGACAAAATGATGACGGTAGTGGCTGAAGAAGAGTCAATTTGATTTGAAAATGTGACCGAGTATTACTATTAACATCAGCGTCAAGCTTTATGTATGTTAATTGCTTTTTTTCACCCGCTGTTTTTTTTTTTTTTTTAAATAAAATGATGATGGTTGTGATAATGACGATGATATTAGTAATTCAAATAACTGAAACAATGCAACCAACCACAGGTTTGCTCTCAAGCTTTAAATCAAATAAATGAAATTCTATTACCGAATTCACATACCCGGTTATCGGTTTAGATGAACGGAAACAACTTCAGCTGAGATTTTCTCTCAGTAGTACCTCCAATTACTCCCTGTTAAATCAATATCACACACATTTAAAGGCCTGGTTTCGATTGAGATCCACATCCTTTCTATTATCTCAGCTATCAGTCTCAACCTTGAGTGGCTGTGTAGATTGCTCTCAGTGTCATTATTCCTGGACAGGAAGCCAGTCTTGCCAACGCTAGTGACTGCCATCAGAGATAATAGGCACGTTATCGACCTCTGTCCTCTGAAATTATGACGTCGCTTGAAATTTTACGGTTTTATCAAAGGGTGGTTGCGGTCAAATACGTTCTCATTACATTTTGTACTGAATTCTCATTATATCTTGCACTGAAACGCCTGTCTAGTCGCAAGCTCACTTCTGTGTTGTTCTATCTCCATTTTGCACATATTGAGAAAATTAGTGTTTTATATTTAGCAACTGTTTTTGCACATAGGAGATAGAACAAATGATTTTCAAAATCCACCTATTTGGGCAAGTGATGGGTGAAATAATAACTTTATATGGTAGATTTACTATCCCTCCGTCATATGACATATTTATACATCTCGAAATAAACCAAAAGTGGAGAGAGAGCAACAAAGAATTGAGCTCACGTAGTGTTAAAAACAAGCAAACGAGTTTAAGCAAGCATAGAACATGTATGTTATCTTTACTTAATAGGAATGTTCATGTCAACAGATACATTGACACTTTCGAGAGTTTTTTTTTTTTCAACAGCTTGAGTTGAGAGTTGAACAAACTCTTATTTCTCGGCTGAATGGACAAAGACAAGGCATTTTCTCCGATCTTTTCTTATTAACCGTGTTTCTTCCTGCTAACTGGTCAGGTATTTGGGGTATTTCTTGAAAGACCAGCGAGTTTAATTGAAATCAATATCCAGGCTATCCATTCAACTATCTAACCTTGGCTGCGTGCACTGATCTCAGTGTCATGGTTCCTGAACAGGAAAGTAGTCTTGATAACTTCAGTTTACTACCATTAGGTAGAGATTCTTACATACTTTGAAAAAAGAAAGTATTTGTTTTATCCTAAAGTCTATGTTTTGAAAAAAAGGACAATTTAGATTATAGATTCGGCATATTGTGATCAAAAGACAATTTCTACATAATTTAAGTGATGTGATAGGTTTTCTTCTTGCCCAGATTACATACTGGTACATTGTCAAAATTCTTCTTCCTCTAATGTCCATGCTTCGAGAAAATGACAACTTTATTTATATGCTCGCAATTTTCTCTTGGCCAGTTCTGATTAAAATGGAATCTATTCTTCACACAATGAAATAACCCATAGGGTTTCCTTTAACCATAGAAATGCTGTTGGGCCGAACTGCTCCACTGTTGACTTGCACAAATTGCTCTCCAATTTATTCATTGAGCTGGCTTTCCGAGTTGTACATGTATTACAAAGTGCTCGTCGTGTAAACTCTCTGGACCTGAACTGATGCATTAAAAAAAATGAATCTGACACTTGTTTTTGTTTTGTTCTGTTTTTGACACAAAATCAGATAGAGTTAATGTTATGGAAAAGTGGAAAGTTGTATTGGAAAACGGTAGGATTTTTTTTTTGTGATGAAAGAGGTGTTTTGGCAGAATACGTTAGTTAGTACGTAATATGGCCTATCATTTCATTGTGGGGCTTTCTGTCCAGAAATGGCAACATTGTTTGGATTTTGTTTTTTCTCTGAATCTGAGCTCCATCCGTAGAATCAGAGATCATTACTGCATCGCTACACGTAGTCATGTTAACCCGATATCTTCGTGCACTGATTCGTTCGATCTCTCGATCATGTAATCAATACCTCATTCGCTCACTTGCTCTATCTCTCTTCCTTCTCCATGGGTGTTCATTAACCTACTCAGTTAAACCACTTAACCCCATACTGGTTGAGTCCCGCACATTTTTATTCATGCTTTCATTTCTTCCATAATTCCACTTTTAATTGCCATGATTGATCTCTATGATTATTTGTTAGCCTATCACTGTAAGGATTTATATAGAAATCAACACTCTCTCAGACCCGGCATGCAACCAAAACACACACACATACGCACACACATAGTTGTACACAGTCACACATGGTCATAGACACACTACTAGTCAAGCCTGTAATCACACACGGATAGCCGTACACATTTCACGTGAATGGCACACACAGTTACAGAGTCACACACATGAATGCAACAAACACAATCATATACGCACCACACACTCACACATATACAGACATCCTTAGATATAATAGTAATAGAAGACTAGAGGAGAACTCACGGTCTCCGTAGGATATCCTTTAAATATATAGCCCTGCGCCTTAACGTGTATGGCAAAGCGTGTGCACCTCGATGCTGATTAACTGAATGTTACTCAATGAAAGCATGTTTTTGAACTCGTCTAATCATCGAACGTACAATTCGGATCAAGCAGCCTCCCGAGTGTTAATTGTTAAATCATTATCGCATTTTTAAAATAACGTCAAAGATAACAAGCTTTTTTTTTCGGGTTTATGTACATAGAAACATAGATCCATAAGCAACAATGTTGTCTGCCAAATTTCAGATGGATCCATTCAGCAGTTTTCGAGTCCATAAGCCTTTTTTTTTTCTGGCAATTTTATAATATAGATAAGGTGGATATCTCTCAAAAAAGGAAACTGCATTCACAGCTAATGAGAGACAATATTCTCATTCACATAACAGGCAGACAAAACTGTTACTCCAGCATTAGAACAAAGCAGACTCAAGTAAAATTGCCTCAGGCGTACCGCTGATAGTAGAAACCAATAGATTTGTTCCGACCAAGCGAACGGTTGGAAATCCCCGTCTACTTTTAGTTCGAGGGGTACAAACACTTCAAACTGTTCGCCACCACTGATATAGAAAAACACATAAAAAATGCATGGGACCGATGACACGTGGTGAGCAGTAACAAACATCAGTGAGTGTTCTATTTTTAGCAGGAGGTACAAACACTCCCACAGGAATTTCCAGGTTTTTGTTAAGTCGAATATGAACTATTTCTGTAACCCTTACGATTAATTCTTACATGCAACAAAGGCCCACTTCTTTCCGAATATTTCAGTTGATCGTAAAATGGATGCTTGTTTGTTTGTTTGTTTTTGTAGGGGTTTAACGACACATCAGCACGATTACGGCTATACTGTGTCAAACACGGTGAGATACGTTTACACGTCATGAGGAAGAGAGGAAAGAAAGTGGGACAAGAAGACAGGAGCAAGGACTGAGAGAAGAGATGTCTCCCCTGGAATGTCGAGGATGTCACTTCACGGGAGATACCCCACCGATGGCGGGCTTACACTGCCTGCAGGTGGGACCAGAGAACCTACTTATAAACCCAAAATGGGTGCTAATGGTCTTCCAGGATACTGCTAAGTTTTGATACACAGACCAGTTGGTAAAGGGCATCGATGTTTGGAATGATTTTCTATAACAATGTTATTCTCTGATTCACATACAGTGAGCAACAAATCATATCGATCTTTATAACAGTGATATTCGACTACTCTTTGACACATCTATTCAATCATGTGCCTATTTATTCACCAGACCAGTCAACCCGGGTCTGGTCTAGGTTGAACAACATCTCAGATAAAACGTGAAAGGGGGAAAAAATGGTATTTCCATTTCTGTTCCCAGGTTAGCTCAGCGGGTCATTTTTATGTTTTCCTGTAACAAATGAATCGATCCCCCACCCCCACCCCCACCCCTCTCTATCTATCTCTCCCCCGTCACCCGTGCAGCAAAATGAACTATTGCACTAGATTATAGATCTCTTTCTCTCTCTCTCTCCCTTCTCTCTACTTCTCTCTTTCTCTCTCCCTGCTACTTTTCTGTTCCCCTCCTTCTTCATGAATGAGTCCTTCTTTCTTTCTCTGTCTATCAGAATCTCCGTCCCTCGACCTGCTGCTTCAGGTTTATGACTCTTGACTTGCAGGAAATCTTCTTCTCCTTATTTTTTTTTTCTCACTCTCTTTCTCCTGTCTCATACACAGATACTTTTTACTGTTCAGTTTTCGGCATCCCGTATGTCGTTCTTTCGTTTTCACTTTTTACATTGTTCTTATTATCTTTGTGTGCGTGTGCGCGCGCGCATGCGCGCGCGTGTGTGTGTGTATGTGTGTGAATACCTCAGATAATATAACCCTATTTTTGTTTTTATTCAATCCCTTTCTTATAAATCTCCCGTTCTTGTTTTCCCTCTCTTTGGGGGGGGGGGAATGGGAGGTCCTCTTATTTACATCTAACTGTCCTCGTCTGTCTGTTTGTCTGTCTGTCTGTCTGTCTGTCTGTCTGATGTTAGGGTAGGACGGCTTCATAACCCGGGTCGATTTTCCCCGAAATCAATGTCACCGTTGTCGCTGTAGCCCGGTGACTAGATGCCTCTAGCTGTAGACACACTTCAAGACTGAGACTTGCTCTTGATGTTCAGTTAGGAGTCAAAGATAGTGTTCTACCTTCTGTGTTCGGTCTTCGATGAATGGTATTCATTGAGTACTCGAGTGGCGCAAGTAATTCGCCTTGAGTACTCGGTGCTCGGTGTACGACCAGTAATGCCCAGACCTGGTCCGAACCACTCTAGTAGTCGGGCTGTGGCAAGATTGCATTTATTCTGTAAAAACTGCATTTTTTGCTCTCGTGTGAAGAGAGATAGGAAAGACGTTTCAGTTTTCTCGAAAAAGTTTTTTTTTCAAGAAAAAAGACGGCTCTTTTTCCAAAATATTTTAGTACTGGCCTCAAGTTCTAACACTGACCTTTAACTGGCCAAAAGCATTCAGCATCTGTATCTGTTAATCTTGTCTGTCTGTCTGTTTGTAGTTATTATCTACCTATCTGATTGTTTGTTTATTGTTCTATCGCCCTAGATGGCTGATGATCTGTGAGTTCATCTGCCTCCCTGTTATTCTGTTTACAAGTCTGCTTTTCAATTCGTCCATTTGAGATGTTTGTCTGTCTGTAACTGTGAGAGTCAGGCACCTGTCTCAAGTCACCCTCTGATTCTCAGGTTTGCAGGTCTATTCCATTCAAGCTGCTCGCCTTCAATATAATCTTTCGAATGTTGTGGTTGTTCATATTGTATAACATTCGAGAGATTTGAAAACTTTCTCTTTGCATCTTAACTCTGTCACATCATCTTTCTCTCTGTCTTTGTGGTCTTTAATCTCTCTCTCTCTCTCTCTCTCTCTCTCTCTCTCTCTCGTCCTCTTCTTCTTACTGTTTTCAGCAAAACTTTTAGTGCTTTATTCAATTTCTGACGACGCTTGTGTTTCTTGTTCGTCTGGCTCTTTCTCCGTATTTCCTTCTCTTTTCATTCTGTCTACGAGAAATAATTCGAAAATAGATTTATGGAGGCCTGAATGTTTCCGCAGCCTGTTGTTCACACCGCCATCTTGAGGTCAGATTTAGAATAAAGGAATGGCTGAGATGAAAGCTTCCAAATGAACTTTAGATTTGAACGGCTTCACCAGAAATGGAGGACATTGAGCGGGAGGGAGAAGGACTGTCAGACAGATAGACAGAAAAACAGACAAACAGACCCATAAGTAGAGAGCACTGAACATAAACTATAAATACCGGTATTGAACAAATCAGAAGATACAGCTTTTAAAATAAATCCCTAAAAAAATTCTTTAAAAGCGAACACTGTTTCTCAGCGCGATACTGGATTATAATCTATCTAACTTTGATATGGGAACTCCTTTCCAAACACGGTACTTTTATGGTACATAATCAAATCAACATGAATTCCGAGCAGCGCATCAAATCTGTCACTATGGGGCTAACGAGAGTTAATATTCTGCACTCAACGGAAATTCTTTACTTCCTTCATTAGGAACTATGAGATATATCATGAAGTTCACTATCCAATTATTTTATCATTTTTTTTTAAACAAATTATTTTTGAACGTGGCCCTCTCGGTAGCTCTGCCTCCAGAATATTTTGTTCTACACTTCTGGGTTGTTGAAAGAAAGGAGATTGTAGTCTTAGTCATAGAGCTGGGGAACGAAGAAATAAACAAACAAACAAGAAGGCAAGCAAACAAAAAGTATCTTTGTGCATGTTCAGATAAAAGGGAGCTAATCCTATTGAATGGATAAACTCCCTTAGCGAAACAATAAGTTGCGTGGACGATTAAACTTTGGATTCCATTCCTGATAATAGTGAAAACTCATATAACTATTTAACTTTGACGGCCAGCACTCTGAGGTTATTTTCAGAATGTTGTTTCGATTGAGAAGGTTATTATTATGTGTATTTAAATCTCAGCCTCGATTGGGACACCTGTTCTGTGCATAACTCGTCATCAATAACATAACGTTGACTGAACTCATGATGATTACACCTTGTTCAGACGAGATTACTTTGTAGCAAAAGTAGTTTCCTGTGAAGGAGACCGTATTTTACCCCCATGGCGACAGGCAATATCCTGTAGATCCCCATCCAAGTGGTGGTTCTTCACTGTTTACATAACATGCTTGAATGCTCTGCTAGCCTTCATTTATATTGAGTTGCGCCAGAGAAGCAAGGCGACTAAACCTCATGAAGCTCGGCCAATCTGTTATGTGAACTGGAAACCTAGATTTTGTAAATTTGTTTTTCTAAATTCAGCAAGAAACCAATAGAACTCCTTGGTTACAGTGTTGGTAAGAACCTCCAGGGGGTGGTTGGTTATCTCGGCTGTTAAAAGACCAATGAGATCACAAAACGGATCTCCAAACATTTTTCTAGGAAGCCGTGATTATTTCGCCGTAGTTTGTAATTCCAGTTGTAATTTCCGGGAAAGATACTTGGTTTAATAAATTTAGACCCGCTGAATGTTATGATAATATTGGTATTTGATTTAAAACTTCATCAAATCAGCGTAGTGTCCGTAGTTATCTTCGTCTTCTTAGAGACTCGACTCGGGATTATCCATGCCTATTGACCAATGTTTGTTTTATTGAATAATTCTGTTTTGCAAATGAAAATGGGAAATCCAGTGCTTTGGGTTTTCTCTGAACAAGGAAAGACCTTTCTGTTTAAAAAGAATGTCTTTGCTCGGGATTAGCGGAGATATTACCGCAAAACTAGAGATTTGACCTTTTCATCTTCCTCTGTAGTCTCTAAAACATCAAAGGCCACCCCTCGTCATTTGGTGATAACGAGATTGAACCCCCCCCCCCCAAAAAAAAACCCTAATAGTCTCAAAAGAAACCATTACAGTGTTAACGTTCCTGAAATGATATTCAATCATATACAAGAAAATATAGTTTAGGTGTAATTGGTCATGTAAAACCAAGAAATTGAAATTTGTCAGGTAATTCATGTGCTGGGAGTGATAAGATAAAATATCTAAAGTTTATTTGCTCTCAAAAGTAAACTCCATTCAAAAATAATGATGAGGAAACTTTAACTGATAATTCAATTTGAGCAGATCGATCCCTTGAAACTTCCAGAGTTAAATGTTTCATTTCTCATGGCCAAAAGAGACATTTGTAATCCATACTAAAAGTGTGAACATAAAGCTGAACGATCCTCGTACAGCTTCAGGTCTCTCGCAGTAAAAACAACAACAACAACAACAAACTACAATAACAATGAAATAATTAAATCTGGTCCAGAAGAATGATCAAATCTCTACTGGCTTCGACAGTGTGAACAGTGAAAAGAAAAACAGAGAAAGACCAAGAGACAGATGAGAAGGCAAGGAAGAAGGGAGGTGATAAGAAATAAAGACAGAGAGAGAAGTGATGGAGGAGAGATGGGAGGGGGAGGAGGAGTAACATTTAGTTACATTTCACACATTTGGAGCCAAGGTCAAGAACGCCCACATGAAAAGAGAGAGAGAGAGAGAGAGAGGGGGGGGGGGGAGGGGTTAAAAAATCAGTAAGTAAATTTACAGTCCAAATTCAATTTGGATAAATCTGATCACCGTAAAATTTAAAACTGGACGAACAAAAACAGCATATAACATCATCTCAGGAAAGGGAACACACACACACACACACACATACACACACACACACACATACATACAGACAGACACACACACACACATACATGCCTTCTCAAAATAAACATCAGTACTTTCATTCCAGGGTCTTCAATTTGACTGTCATCCTATTTAAACTGATACCACAAAGGACACAAAATGTGAGGGCGATACAAAATCCCATGGTCCCACCAGTAAAACAACACCATTGTTCTTCTCTCCTCTAGCAATTATTGTTTTTAAATCCGGAACTAATCATCTGACTTAATTAATTAAACTCTTTTATCCTTGATACATAGAGATGAACTAACTCACACTGTTGAACGAAATTGAATTTTTTTATTAGATCAAGAACAGGCAACGACATCTCTTTATACACAATACATGATTCGTACATACTTATTTTTGATCTGCATACATATATGCCTAGATACAAACATACCTATACAACACGTACACACATGCACGCATACACGCACGCACTCCGCACGCACGCACGAACGCACGCACGCACGCACACACACACACACACACATACATACATGTATACATACATACATACATACATACATACATACACACACACACACACACACACACACACACATACATACATATATACATACATACAAACATACATCCATTACATACATACACACATACATACATACATACATACATACATACATACATACATACATACATACATACATACACAGCAAACCATATAAAAACACATCAAAACATATCATAACACATCAAACCATATCACAACAAAATCAATAATATATTACATGATTAAACTAGCACCTACTCTATTCTGACAGTGACTCTGTGATTACAAAACAAAAGTAATCTGTATAACCTAGAAATGATAGTGTTGAGCTTTCCGAGCCAATCAGACCTATATTCTCCGGGGTTCACAGCATCAGAGAGAGCTCCTTATCGCGCTACGCTATAAACCTATTGTGTAACTGCATCCCTCTGCTGACCTGATACCGTTACGATTTATACAAAGCTCAGTTTTCGGTCAGGATCACAAGCCTCCGATCTTCCTAACATCTTACTCTAAATCAAGCTGAAACCTTGTAAACTAATGTTTAGGTATGTAAATCAGTCATCCTATGTCCACTAAGTTCGATATTGTCATGACTTTCCATAATTAATCTACTTTAAGGAAGGATTCAGGACTCGCTAAGATCTTTTAAGTCCGGCATGTCCAAACTTCTTCACAAAGAGGATCAGATCTGATGAGGTGAAAATATATTATAACGGCCGACCATTCAGCCTGATACTATTTGAACATTTAACATTAAATGCAAATATAGTTTTTGTCACAAATGGCATACTTTTTATTTCACATAGAACTAAATATAAACACGTTTTTATCAAAAATCATCTTTCTTTCATAGCCAAAGATTGCATAAAATGAAGACAAAAAGTCTGACTGAAAAAAAAATAACTTTGCGGAAGATTAAACTATCTACTCATGATTCATTAAAACATCAAAGGGGGTGCGGGCCTGTAAAAATTTTGAAGACTTCCCGTAATTGGCCCCCGGGCCTATCCTGAGTGAACTGGCATCATACTATTTAAATGGACAAATTTTGCACACAGTTGTTTAATAAAGAGAGAAACACTTTGAAAGGCAAGAAAAAAAATCTACAAGACAGACTGCTAGGGAGGATGGGTAGCTTGGTATAAAAATGATGATAGCAATTACTAAACACGTCGACATGGCAATCGTTAGACCTCTTCAATCACAATATCTGTATGGCATTCTTGGGTCAATGTAATAGCACGCAAATTAGAACTTTCAAAACACAATAAATAAATAAGCCACAAACAAATAAAAATTCAAACCAACGAAGAAGCAGACAAACAAACAAACAAATGAATAAATAGTTCCTTAATCACGAATTCTTCAACATTATTTAAACACACTGGATCGATGATAAATGATATGCATGTCTGTGTGTCAGTCAACACCTGAGATGTCCAAATGTGCTGCAATATTCTGTCTGTATGTTTTCATTCTGTGAAACAAAATTACTCAGGTAGCAAATTCAGGTATTGCAATTATCAAATAAATGATGGGGGGGGGAGAGCACAATAGTGTTAAGTTAAATCTAACTGCAAGAGTGCTCAAAGGAAGGCAGTGATCTCTACCATTCTGCATTTTTTTTTTTTAAATTATGATGTATTAGGATTGCAGCCGTGCAGCCCTAAAAAAGTAGGATCGTCTCGGCTTTCACTGCTTCAACCAATTTCTCAGAAACACATTAAAGGAGAAGAAATTTGGAAGTTGGACATTTTGCCTGGCCAGCGACATTTCTGCCCACTCTTCATCCCCTTCGTAACTGCTAAAGGTTCTCTAGTCTAACGTGCGTAACGTATACGCAAGAACAAAATTTATGTTCCAATGCGAGAAAACTAGACGTGGGCCTTCCCCACTTATACAAGCTAAAGATCTGTTGAGTCATTGAAAGTAAAAGCAAGCACGTCATAATACCCCGTAGGATTCGAACCCACGACGTTTTTACCCACGGGCAGACACCCGATTCCTCCGTCAAGGCGTTCACTTTCATGTTTCCTTTTTTTTTTTTTTTTAATCAAATTATATTACTATCCAGAGATCAAAATAGCCTTTCTCCATTAAGCTCTCTGCTCCTCCATGAAACTTATTGCATCCTGTGTGGGAGGAGGGTAGATGACACGCCGCCGGTGTCTCACGCACGTAACTCTGGTCCACAAATCATGTCGTGCGCTGCGTGAGCGATGCTATAATTTGAAACGGATTCAGGACACAGTTTCTAATGGAGGTCAAAGCGGAAAAGCAGCTGCTGGATAATGGCGGCTGTGGGAAATGCCGATGTTTGCTGTCTCGCCTCTCGTCACCGGTGCTCCGACTCCAATTTGGGCTAAATTTTTCCATTTCGTTGTATCTTTCTTTCTTCCTGTTTGTTTTATTTGCCTCCTACCTCTTTTATCTTTATTATTCTTAACTCGGCCTCATTCTGCCTGTCTATCTGTCTGTCAGTCTGTCTGTTAGCCTTTTTGTCTCTTTATTATTTACAAAGACTTAAAAGAGTCTGTCAAATAGTACAAAGTAAGAATCATTTTTGTTCATTTATTTGTTCATTTACTACCTCATTCCTTCATTCTACTTACCATTCGAATACTCCCTGATTTATTCAAGATCCAGTTTAATAACTCATAATTCTTATAAAAGTTCACTATCTTTCCCAATCTCACTGATTTCATCACTGCTCTCCCCCCCCCCCCCCCTTTTCTCCATCTCTCTCTCTCTCTACCTCTCCCACCTTGCACTCTCTCTTGTGTATCCACTTATCCTTCAATTCCCTCACCGAGGACAGTAATGGATTTCTCTCTTTCCCGAACAATGGTTTATCATAATACAGACAAAACCTATCTGCAAGAGCTTAGAATTAGAATAGACTGAAATTCCTGTAGATTTTTTTTGTTTTAGACCGGCCTAAAATACAACATAACAACTGTATCCGTTTTATAGAGAGCGAACAGATCACGTTCAGCTCATGCCGTGTTTTTCTTGACAAAATAAGCTTATGCACTTTGTACCGAATTGCCACCCAGATATTAAAATCACACCTGTGAGCTACAAATCTCAATATGATTCTGTTCCAAGAGGTGAGGACACCGTCCTTCTTTACGGACATTTCAACGCAGGAGACCAGTGTGAAAACAGACCACTAATATGGTGTGAAAAAAAAAATTGGGGTAGAATCCTAGATGAACCTCACAACTTGTGATTCTCGTTGTCTCATAATCAATGTACGTTAAAAAAAAAAAAATAGAAAGAAACTACAGTAAGACTGTCAAATTGTTAGTCCACTGAATACTTTGTGGAAGTGTCTACATCGGGAGTGTGAAGTATCAAATCCTTTACTTTCACATGACACATAAACTGAAATATTACCATGTTCCTGCAAGACTGCTCAATTCTCTATTGATTCTGTGAAGTAAGTAGACTGTTTTCTCGCTTCTTTACTGGCTCTAGAAGGCAAAACTCTCACACATATTTTGAACATCTCTCTCTCTCTCTTTCTCCCCGCTCTCTTTGTCTAAAGACAGCAGAGAAATAAGTAATGCATCCATTCTTCCTGTCTGTAATAATAATAATAATTAAAAAAACAGCCACTTTTTTACGTTCCGTAAAGACACAGCCAAATCTTGGCTTTTATTCAATGAAAGATATAACAATAAAAGTAACAACCAAAGTAGATGAACGAGAACGTTTGTATCATAATGAAACACGAACAAAATTAAAGGAGTATCATTGTCAGTAATCGCTTGATGTTTGTCAAACCAAACTAGAATCCCATGCAACCTTTGATACTTGTAAAAAATAATATAGAGCAATACAGAAATTTATTCTGCCATCAGCGATATGTTTATCAAAATGTGGTGATGCTTTTGAAGTTTTCCTCGTTTTGATGTAAATCGTGGTATTATTGTTGATATCCATTTGAGTATATATATTGCGTATACACTGGGAATCAACCGTGAGTATCAATGTCTTTTCCAGACAAGCAATATGTATCTTATCTTATCCTTTCTTTTCTAGATGCAAGTATCTTATTTTTTTAAACTCTGTCCTGATAGACTCACTGTTTGAAGTTAGCAACATCTGAATTATGCTGAAATTGATTAGCTGGTAAACTGCGTCTTCATTTACAACAAGGCATGGTCTCAACAATATGGGATTAAGGCGACGCTGTCCCCGAGCTGTGCCTTGACCATAACAGTCTATAGTTACCAGAGTAAACAGAAACAAATATCAAAAACCATGATGTGAAGTCACGTGTAATTCACAGCATTTCTTGAGTTGGTCAAAGTTCTATCCTCGGCTGACACATCCATGGTTCAGCTGCTGACCCAAAATGTACGCCATCTCTAAATCGATGAAGTTACAACATACAAACTGGGTCAAAAATTATAACTTTGTATAACAACTCTGAACAACTTTTCTCTTTAAACCAAGAAATGTGATGGTTCATCCGTAAAATTTAGAACACACGGAATAATGCACTTGTGTAGAAACTTGGGCCTGTGTTTCCACCAGACCACCTGTCGATTACCTTGACTCAGTAAATTCTTAAATCCTCAGAGTCCATGTCAAAGGTCTCTGTCATTGTTGTTAACCTTGTTATTTAAGACATATATACATCTAAAGGTGACCAATAGTAACAACCAAATGATTTCTAACCAACAAGAACGTCCTTTGCTTTTGATGGGATGCAAAGTTAGGCCTAGATGCGAGTGCTACTGTTATCAGAAATATAACAATAAAACACAATATGCCATGTTGTGTCGTATTTCTTCTTTTCTTTTGTTTGTTTGTTTTCTTCAACACTGTATTCAGTGAGATGACTCTCTGGCAGCTGTTTACTTTTCCTGAGATTTACACCAGTTTCACACTGCGCTCGCTTCCTCACCAAACATGTAAACATTCCGTGTCTATAAACTCTACGGTTCGTTAACTGAGAAGGGGAATTAAGAAGGGGGAGGGGTTGGGTGGGGGGGGCGGGTCGTGGAGGTGATTATTTTTTGTTATTAAAGATAGACTATTTTAACTTTTTCCATCAAATAAGGCATGTTCAAATTAGAGAAAAACAGTGGCAAAAAATCGCCCTTTTCATACGGTTGCCATGGCAACGCCGCCATATTGGATTTTGGCCTCTATAAATTTACTGATTTTAAAATCTACCTCCTCTGCCAAGTTGTAACGTAAACTGATAACACTTGGCGAATATTTGACATAATATCTAAAACATTAAATATTTTCAGCCCCTCCTAGACGATGGAACATTTTCTAGAAAGTTTCAAAAATGGCATGTTACAAAAAAAAAAAATCAAATTTAACCGTTTCTTTCACACTAAAAACCCATTTTTCTCTCAAATTTACCAGTCGAATGGGCTGCGCATAAGTACGTGTTTGGTCCTGTTATGAAAATGATGTATACCAAATTTGGTTGGAGTCGGTTTTGAAACAAAAAGAAAGAAGATAGCAAAATACTGGAGAAAAAACGCATTTGAAGTTTTGTTTCAGCCAAAAGTGGGCATCGACATTTTTTTTCCTCGGCTTCCAGCCTCGAACAGCACTTTTTTTTTTTACTTACATGTCTCGTGTTCCTGTTTTTCGGTTTTATGGGTGTATCTTCTCGAAATTTTGCTCCCTAGCCCCCCCCCCCTCCCCACCCCATCATTAAAAGGGCTCTTATAGAATACATACCGGGTTCTTGAGGTCCTATATTGTGTGTCTCCGTATCTTTTGTTTGGCCAAACCAAGAAGGTCTTGACCTTTACTATGGCATATTGTCTACAGTTGAGCTCTGAAGCAGCAGAAAAGAAAGGAAAATTTCACTATTTATAGGACGTGGAAATTCATTTTAGAATGTCTACACTGATAATCTGTAGTTTTTGTTTTTCTTTTGGCCTCATAGTGGTCATCCAATGTCCTAGCACTGAGGTTCATGATATTGCTAGAAGAGGTCATAATCAAGAGTCTTGTGGCCCATTCCATGTTACGTGTGTCGCCATCCTAGCTCTGCTTTCAAGTATTCAAGATAATATCACTGAAACGCAGAAATGTCTTTTGACCAATTGTAGCTGCGATTAGTTAAAAAGGATGTTCATCTAAAGAAATCAATAAGAGAATATAAAAAAAACAAAAAACAATATTATTCTTATGTATGCTTTTCTTTGCGTTACGTGTGTGACATCGGAAAGAAACTGCAGAATCGCTTACTATTATCAGTCTATCTGTTCTGTAGTTCTTTATGATTTTAAAACTAATGCCTTTGTTGCATGTGTAACCATTATAATTCAAAGTGACCATGTCTTTCTACATTGATGATTAACCAGCGTTGCGCGTGTCACACCTTTTTCGTTACGTGTGTCACCCTTTGTTTCTGCAGATTATGTTACTAAATCTCCAATTTATCTTTGTCTGTTATAGAAGATATTAATTATTATTTGCAGGATTGGTGGTTTGGGATAACAAAATGAAGTTTTTCCCATGTAAAACTCTCAGGGACCATTCCATATTGCATGTGTCAGCATTCTAGTTCCACCTTTGGATATTCAAGACGTTAGACAAAAAACCAGAAAGGCCGCGAAAGACGGTGAGCTATGATGTTTCTGAGACACACGTTGGTTATACAAAATCAAATGCCTCAGAGTCTCAAGATTAATAAATAGTACTTACGTCGAGCGCTACCTGATACTGCAATTTTCACAGCCTGTTTCATTTTATGTGGAATCGACCGTGTGCATTTTTTGCCTTTATATAATAGTAATCATTGCAATGATCTATGACTGCATGTAGCGGCCAGATGGAGCCAAATCCTGGTTGACAGTAGGCTAGGCCTACCGCTGAGTAACCATTGTTCAAACACGTTAGAATGGACATGTTCACTTTTTGTTATCATTTTTATATGATGAAAAGGCAGAGCTTTTAAGAGAGAACAAAAATCTTAAATCGCATTTTTTTTTTTTTTTTAGCAAAATCCATATTTCAGGACGCCCCCCCTCCCACCCGTCCTTTAAGGCGCCAAAATTCAGTTCAAGGAGAAGATAATAGTATTGCTCTTATCCAAGCTAGCCCGCAAGAAGAGGTAAAGCTTCTTATTTAAGGTTGCTTTCTTCGCCCCGACGGTCAAGGAGGAATCTGGCTTCCATTAAAACCAACTAGCTTGCAGTTAAGAAAAACTCAAGTTCAGGCTAAGGGCGTTATCTTGCACTTGTGAGCAAAGAATGCAGGGCAACTGAACAGGGCCGCAGTAGAGTGCATCCATCTTTGAATAGCCTTCTAAGCCTCCTCACGAAACCTTCATTAAGCTTATAAGAATCAAGCCTTGAGGCCGTTCATCTTTCCACTACTCTTGTCCTCTCTAAAAACAGCCCTCGAGACCCATAATAAGCTTTCTGTACATTTATATTTCTGGACAAATGCATGAACAGTGTGACAGATTTCAAGACGATTATATAAAGAAATTTTAAGGTCTACAAGATTGTTAGGAATGAAGAACATACAAAGAGTGCAAGATTGCATGACTGGTGCAGTTGATCGGGGGCTAAACACCCAGATATGTCAGTGAATTTTGCGGGTGTTCTGTAGTGATATAAAATAAGATGGAGGGAGAGAAGGGGGGAGAAGGAGAGAGAAGAGGAGACAATATTAAAAGAATGAGGTTTCACTTTGAAAATTCATCTGGCAAACGCGGAAGGAAATAAAAAATGTAGATATCTTATCATGAGTCGGCTTCGTGGACTCCCTATGATGATCATGGATGTCTAGTACCGTTTAGGAGCGCTTAACTGTCAGCAAAAAGATGCTGCATGTTGGGTCCTTATGTGAACGCGTGTGAAGATTGTGCTTTCTATGTCTTTGTTATTAAAACCTCCCACAGGTTATAATATACAAAAGGATTAAATATTTATCTTTGACTCATTCCTTTTAACCGATTGATAGGTTACATCTTTTAATAGTGTAGTGATCCGAAATAAAAAACAAAAACATGGTTTAATGTCAGTTAGGAGGGGTCTTTTTTTTTCTCTCAACTAACCTCTATATTTAAAAACATGATGTTGGGGCCGGACCTCAGATTCTTGACTAACTAGAAGAGGATATATATAAAGGAACAACCTCCACTGCATTTCTCGCCTTCTTCCCTAATTGCTGCCAATTCAATTATCATACCCATTCTAAACCCTCAAGCACTCCCATTTTCTTGTTTCAATTTCCTTAATCATGTTGCTTTCAGTACAAAACGTCCGTCGTCTGTGACATCTTTTTCTGTCTGCTGTCCTCTCATCTCTTCAAACACACTAAAAACTCTCACTTACAAACTATCAAAGTAGAGACTGACATTTTACAGTAATAATTGATATCTTTCAGAACACTAGCGGCACATCATGACTATAACAAATCATTTTGTAGACATCAGACGTCAACATTTGGTTTCACAAACTGTATCTATCAGCAAGTCTGTCTGTTTCATCCCTCATGAGGTCATTACAAGTTTACAAACAACAGCGTTCATTGTACAGACACGATCTGTCACACATGTTGCAAACAGTAATGGCCTTGTGACAAGTCAGTAACAAATCGATCATTGAAGATAACAATTATAAACAGTATAGCTCAACACTGAAATAATGCAAACAGTGCGTGGTTATAAAACAATGTCAATCAACAGGTTGATAAAAACACCGCTTCACATAATTGCTACAAACAATGGCAGTAAGGCCTTAGGTGTGGAAACTGTTGAGCAATGCAGGCGGGCGATTCCCCATAAGGATTGACGCGGCTGATGTCTTTCTCGTCAACATACCAGGCGTTGTTCTTCTGGGAATATCCCACTGTGGCCTCAAACTGGCCCTCGCCGGGCTGAGTCAGAAAGGAGATCTGAAAATACTGGTAGTTAAGGGTGGTGCTGTCACTCAAGTCCGGAATATCGCCATGCTTGTCTGAACTCTGTTTGAACTTCAGCATCAGGGGATTCGGTGTGAACTTGGAGAGAGACAGCACCGTCTTGATCCTGAGTAGAGCGCAGCGGTTACGGACGTAAGACATGAGATCGTTGATGTAGCGCATGATAGTACTGACCACTGCCTCTTGGGTCATCTTGTCCATCACTGGAATCCACTGCAGACAGGCACACCAGTGGGGCTCCACCCCGGCCTGGTTACAGCTTCGTTCTTTGGGCACTTCCCGGAACAAGCTGATCCCCCTATGTATGGTATGGTCCGTCGGGGTGGGCTTGTAGTTCAGTATGTCGTGGAATGTTTCATGAATATCAAAGGGAGTGGTCAGCCTCTTGGTGTTGGCCTTGAAGTTCTGTAAGGCCTCAGGGTAGGCCGTGGCGAAGGAGGGAGGGAATCGGAATGCAAAATAAGGCAGTCGTTCTTCCAGTTTCCCCTGAGCGGTTCTCCTGACATCGGAGAACCTAGCCCCGTGATCACCCATGAGAATGAGAATTGTGTGGTTGAGGTAACCACTGGAATGTAAGTGCTTGAGAAACTCATACAAGTCATCGTCCATCTGGTGATAAAAAAAGAGTAAAATGTTATTTGTTTGAATACAGTATAAGATCAATCAAAATAGAAATATTCTCTAAATCCATCCATGTATCCACCAATTCTTTCCCACGTATCTGTGCCTCTCTTAATGTGTCTATCTGTCTGTCTGCATCTGTCTGGTAAGGTTGTCTATCTCTGTCTGTTTGTCCGTTCATTCACGTATTATCTATATATCTGCTCTGTCTCTCCATTACTCTTTCTGCTCGTCTAATCTTGTAAATTACATATATTATGACTCTACCTTCTTAAGCTGGTTGTTCTCGCTGTGACTATACTCAGAGTGAAAGCCAAACATAAACTTGGGCTTCTGTCCATACATGTGGTACAGATCCCGGAACCAGTTCAAGAATCGCACGTGTCGCGCCTCAGAGCCTGCACACCAGGGCAGAAACTTGTGGTACATGGGCTCGGCCATCATGAAGTAGGTGCGCATAGAGTGGTCGGTGGGCTGCTCTTTGAAACCTTTCAACCGCATCTACAACAGGAAAGCACATACAAAGAGATAATAATAAACATTAACGTACTATTTAAGGGAACCATACAGTGAATTATTATTTTCGAGATTACTCTATAAGAAGCATGCTGAACTAAACAGAATTCCATGTTTGTACAAGGGTTCTTTCAATATTGCCCTGCCTTTCCTCATTTCTCTCTCTTACTCTCTCTCTCTCTCACTCTTTCTCTCTTTTTGTCTTTTTCTTCTGTTTCTATCTATCTATCTATCTATCTATATTTCTCCCTACTTATAGCGATTGGGGGGGGGGGGGGGTTCATCTATTGTGCGTGTGCTACTATCTGTGAATTTTGCTAACTGTTGAAAAACAAAGCCTGATATCTCTAATCAGATTTGCCTTACATGAAACCAAAGGCAATGGGTCACAGCCTCAAAGAGTTTTTGAACTGTTTCTGAACTATAACTGTTTCTGAACACAAATGGTCTGGAACCTTGAAACAGTGCATTACCTGGAACGTTCCTATGTAGGACATGTCTTCTCCCCATGCTGTGATGTAGCCAGCCTCTTTAAAACCTTTCCAGATCCAGGGGAAGTCATCGACCTCCTGGGCGTCCGGCTCCCCTCGCCTGGCTGTGGGCAGGTCATGTTCTGTGTTGCCGGCCAGAATAGGCAACAGGGCCTGAGGATTGGGAAAGCAGCTTTATGCCATTGCTATCGCCATAATTATTACATCTTTCCATTCAGTCACCTATCCTTATTTCAGGCCATCCAATCATTCAGAAAACAATCCACCCTTCCACCCAACAGTCGATCCATCCATCTATCCAGCCGTCTGCCGTTTACATTCATTGGTGTGTCGATCCATCCATCCATTGATCCATCCATCCATTTATCCCTCCAGCCATTCATTTATCCACCCCCCCCCCATCTATCTATCTATCCATCCATCCATCCATCCATTCATTCATTCATCTATCCATCCATCTACCCATCCATCCATCCGTCAGTCATCTATCCATCTATCCATCCGTCAGTCATTCATCCATCAATCCTTCGATCCACCAAGCCATCCATTTAGCCCATCCATCTATCCACGCATAATGACCCTTTGCTTCGTCTTGATCTACCTGCACAGTGCCATCTCCCACGATATTGTAACCTTCCAACTCGATCCCACCGAGGTAGTCGACAAAGTATTGCCGAGATCTTGGTAAGTTCCGCACCCATGCCATTCGAGAGGTGGAATCAAATCCTGGGCAAGACAAGCAATGGAAGGGATAAAAGGCGGAGGAAGATGAGGGGAGAAGGGAGAGAGAGACATATATGAAAAACATCGTTTAGACATGTATAGCTGAGCTGAGGCAATATCTATGACCCGATGCAGTTCTAGTCGGACTTAAGTCCGTGTCATTGTCGTTTAGCTTTACACAGTTCTAGCTGGACTTCAGTCAAAGTCATTGTCATGTAGTTCTAGGCGGACTTCAGACTGTGTCACTGACATGTAGCCTTGTATTTCTAACAGGAGTTCTAGCCGGACTGCAGTCTGTGTCATTATCATGTAGATGTGTTTTTCAAACTAGACTTAAAACTCAAAACCTTACTCGACGATGTAAAAGTCTGAATAGACACGTAGACTAACCGAACTTAAGTACGGCTAAATACGTCCGGGTCTGACACTTTCTTGTGAGTTTGACAAGAACACTAGTGAACCTTTGGGATCGCTGGACTTTTTTTTTTTTTTTTGGTTATACAGCCTATGGTCTGTGAAACAATCATCCATTAAAATTATCTAGAACGTACCGTCAAGAATCCTACACTACGGTATACACCCAGTGCATTTGTTTAAAACCATTCAACACTATAAAAGATGATGAGATCGGGATTTACAGATGAGCTGAAACAATAGTGTAGAAGGGGAGAATTTACTAAAACAGTTACACAACTAAGGAAGAAGGGAAATAACAAGATGAATATCGTGAATGAAGTGTGTCACAAGATTCTGATGGTTACTCCCCTTATGACAATTCCATAATAATGAACACATTTTTGAAAAAACAAAAATGTGAGCTTCTGTGCAAAAGAAGTCACTTCATTAAAAAGAATCACAGTTCTTATCTAATATAATCCAACCTCCCTCTCCCCACTCGAAACAAATAAAATCATACTTATACACTTGTTCTATAACATTAAACATATTTAATAATACTTATTTATATATTTTATAACATAATAATACTGCAATGTTTGAGCATAGGATAATCATAGCTAAGCAATATACGTATCGATAATGTTTGCAAACCCACATTAAATCTACTACAATTGTAACTCATAGGAGTCTGTTTAACAGCAGCAATGCTGAATCAGTGAAATGTAACCCTATAAGTATCAACAGAACCTGAAAGACATCTGGGGATCTGGGATCAGATCTCTTTTCAACTGGCATATTCAGCCTTGAAGCTGATGCACAGTTTCTTGCCTATGAGCACGAAAAAAGATTGTCTGAGAGCCCATGTCATGTCAGTTAGTTGGAGTTTGTGTCCATCACATCGATCACTGGACACCCTGAGGGTTATTAAACATAGTAAAAGAATCCTCACCAAACATGAAGACATCGTATCCCATAGCATCAGGGGGCAATGGTGTCTCTTGGGATCGACGGAACAAATCTGGGTTGTAGGCCACACCAGCATGGATGTTGTGGTAGCGCTTACCGGAGGGAGAAATACAGGCAACCTGGGAAGGAGTTTGATAAACGTGTGGCCATGTGATGTGCTAACCACATAGTAAGTCCTGCAAGCAGGATTCAAAGTAAGGGGATTGAAGTGATCAACTTCAATGTGGAGCGTTTAGTTGAAACCCATCTGGTGACTAACAGTTTTTAAATGAAAGGAAAGAAGCTTTGAGAACTCCATTTTCCAAAACTTGGGGTGCTTTTCATAACGTCCAAAATTCACATAAGATCAGCTAATATCACTTCAGGCCAAATAAGTCTAAATACTGTGTGACAGTTGTCAATCTCAAATGATGATTATGCATTTGCATGTAACTGACAAACTTAAAATTTAAACTTTTCTGATGGATTTCTACAGGCTGGTAGAGAACACTCCAGACAAAAAAGAGAGGATCACTTCATTTACAGTACCTGCTCTATGTTATGGTCTTTAATTAAAATGTTACCATGAGAACTGATTCTTCACGAGACATGTTCACATATCTTCTTTACATGACAGAATGTCAGCAACATTACTACCACAATAGTGTCCCAGAGAAGTTATCAGTAATTTCAACTTGACATGATTACCTATTAAAGTCGTGTGACTGTCTGCTCACCTGTTCAGTAAAGATTAAATTTTATGGTCACTATTCATAAATTTGTCCCACTAAATAATGTGAAAGTGATACATGTCAAGCAAATTTCTATCATTATTTCTTTTTTCTGTTAACTGCCCTTGAAAATCGTGCAGCTTGGGGTGAATTGACATTATTGCAAAATTAGAAACCACAAATTTCATAACTTACCGGTACCTATTATGGTGGATTGAGATTTGGATAAAGCAAACTATCATTTCGGTAAGCAAATATGGTAGAGTAATGCCTCATTTATCCGGCGCAGAGCAGCCAAGACTTGACGTTATCCCGTCGAAGACGGATAATGCAACACTGCCCCTATAACTTGACGACGGATGAAAGAGAGGGTACTGTACAGTAATAAGATGAGAGAAATAACCTTGAAAAAGTCGGACACCAAAGGGGAACCATCCGGCATAGGCTTGATGTGTTCAGCATGCCTGGCAGTGTAGTCTCCCCTGCCCCGTACAATGGGCGCGTATTCGCAGGTGATTTTGCCGTACTTTCGTCGCGCTTTGCGGGAGATTCTGAACGTCCCATTCTCTACAAAGACCCAGTTCTCTTCGTGAGAGCAGTTTACAGTTGGGACCCTGCAGGAAAATGTGTGAAAAGGCAGAACGTATCCAGTCACGATTACTCAAATAAGAATAAGAATGAAAACTATGACTAAAAAGCACTGGTACAGGTATCATTTTATCAGTAGTACAAATCAAGCAGCAGTTTATTCTGTCAGTTGTACTGACAGGGTGCCCTTTATGACAATTCTACTACGGTTGGGATTTAATTATTACTTGAATACCAACAGTCTTTTCAATTGGTATTGCTTACATCAA
The DNA here is from genome assembly GCA_038406235.1 of Peronia verruculata. NCBI lineage: Eukaryota > Metazoa > Mollusca > Gastropoda > Systellommatophora > Onchidiidae > Peronia > Peronia verruculata. The sequence goes on from JBCAUA010045426.1 coordinate 25,650, forward strand.
CATGTTACCCACAATTCTAATTATGATTATAATAGCGAAACAGTCTTTCAGTAGTTTTTTTTTTTTTTTTTAAGCTGGTAGAAAATTATCAATAATAAATTTGAAAATCAAGTAATAATAATAATAATAATAAAGGGCATTTATATAGCGCCTCACCCCCGTAGGGCTCGAAGCGCTTTACAGAAC